>JANAVB010015094.1:0-68842 GCA_029216955.1 Iris pallida | reverse complement strand
TCTCTCCTCTATCCTCCTCCCTCTCCTCGGCGTGCGTGCCCAGCCTGCCGGCAACAACGGCGATAACAACAACAACAAGAACCAACACCCACAACACGACAATTTTTAATATCGAGGTACCCGACTTCTTCAATTAATTTCTCTTCCAATTCTTGTCCATTTTAAGATCCGTAAATTCCTGTATAAAGCCCACACGACCCTCTAGCATTCCCTTCAAATAGTTTTATTTATTCTGCAATAAATTCCAGTTTAATTAGATTAAAAATCACAAAAAATCAGTTTTCAAAAACTTAAAAACCCCGGTACAAGGTACGTCTCGACAAATCGGGCGACCCCGTCGCAAACCGAGAGTACCGAAAGGTCCGTATTGACTTTGCGGACGTGCGAGTTTTGACGGAATTCAAGTTGGTTGCGTGTACGCGACGAATTTGATCCGCATCCGTCAAATTTTTCCGTATCGGGCTTTTTCGATATTTTCTAATTACTTTGTGCACACTCACCAAATCGCGACGAAACTTGCGTCATTGGACTCGAAATATTTTTCTGGTCCTGTATGCCAATTGGTCGATTCTGAGACCGTTGATCGGGACGCCATTTTGGCAGGCCCACAATCCCACTCAACGGGCGATTTTGTGCACGGCTCATCGAAATCCAAAATTGGACATATCATTGAGTTTGTCTCGGAAAAACAAATCTATAGACATGTAGATTGACGACTTTAGAGACCGTAGGTTCTGGCGTGCATTTTGGTGCAAAGCGGGTCCAATGGCGGACATCGTTTGATCCAAAATTACGTTTTTGCTCATGTTCTAGAATTTGACTTTGGACAGGCATTTCCTAGCTATATCTTTTATTTCAAACTCGTTCGTGATGTTTGTTGCAGCATCCAGAGTCATCTACGGGATTTGGCTTTTTCTGGCTCCGTTTATTTGTCGGTTCGAGCTACTAGATCTTCCATTTTGCACATAACCTCAGGCAAGATACCTTGTCACCTTTACTGCTTTCATTATTCCTTTATTTATGCAATTATTGTATATCTTCTGTGCTTATTTTTAGTTATTTATTTTCTTACATGTGGATCTAGAGTTAAGAGATTACCGTCAAATTTAGTATGTCTTATTGACTTGTTACGATTGTACACGAGTTATGTGTGAGAGTTGTAAGTATCATATAGAGGTAACTTACGTGTTGGCTGATCCCCCGTGCGCATGCGTAGGAATAACTGTCAATAGATGCATGTTAGAAGACTTCACAGTTATCAGGTGTAACCCGTGTTGTGGAAACGACACGTGTTGGTACGTCGTGGTTACGTCGCACGTATAGTATCATTAGGGGGGGGATAGCTACTAGCGTAGGGGCTACATTTACTTTTATACACATTTGGGAGTTAGTGACTCGGATGAGCGCTACTTGTTACCCGGTCACTAGTGTCTCGGATGAGCGCTACTTGTTGGCCACTCTATTACTTGCGTGAATTCGTTACAGCCCATGCGTAGAACGTTATCCTCAAAGTGCATATCACATAGATGGTTAGGGACCCCATGTCTTACAGATTTATAGTAGTTACTTATGCAGTTATACATGGCATGTTTTTCCTGTATCTTGTTACGTCCCTCTGAGGACCTGTTGATCTCTCCAGGTGTGTGCTTTCATGGTTTACTGCAGGTGTTTTAGCCAAGATTATGGTCTTCTCCATTCCTTCGAAGATGATCGCTCTTGGTTCGTCTTGATATTTTCATGGATCATTTTCTTGTATACTTTATCTCATTTTGATAGTTGGTAGTGGACTTTGTCTCCGTCCAACGATTGTACCATATATATTCAAGTTGATTTTTATTATTCTTCTTTTAAATGTGGATGAGATTTAGTTTGTCTTAGATAACTACATTATACAGCTTATGTATACATATGAGTTTCCATATATTGGAGTAGACTTCGTATGTATGCAGCTGGCGTGATTACGTTACTAGTCCTTATATTTTGGGACTGGGACGTTACATATTTTTGTGGTAGCCCATGCAGGTCGAGTTATCATTACGTTACTGTACCGATGTAAGCCTGCAATATAGGATTAGAGTCTAGGAATCTCATCCACATACTTGATCACCTTCCTTGATTTCCAAATTTTGAACTCTCGTTGCCTCCTTGATTTTTGCATCTCGCTTGAACTCTTTCTATCAATACCCTTATCTTCTTGTGCCTAAACATGGTTAGAAGGATGACTACGCTACTATATACTCATTGGTCAAACATATGGCTAGAGTGATTACATTGACACTTTGAATACATTAAGCCTCTAACTAAGTTATAAAGGCTTTTTCTAGAGGTATGATTTTAATCTAAGTTTGGAGTAGCGATATTACCGACTTAGAAAGATAGAGATAAACTAAATTTTGAGATTTCCAGGTAGTAATCACCAGAGGATTGACATAATCTTATTTGATACCGCAGAAAAATAGTTAGAACCTATATGCCACTGATTTAAGAACTTGAGTTATTTTTTTAGTTTTGATATTCATGAATTATTGGATTATAGTTGTACATCTTTGAACATATATAGATTTGGGTTGATAATGATCTTGAGATTGTAAGAGTGGCAACATGAATTATTTAAATTGAGTCATACAAGTTGCGATTAATATGTTTATAAAAATTTAAATTTTAAGTGGATTAAAATTTTGGTTTAAAATATTTGGGAGATATGAAAACGAATTTTTGAGGAAAAGTTTCAAATTTAAAACTGTGCCTTTGATTGAAGATTTACAAATCTATTTAGATTTTGGGTTTACAAAGTTGTGGTTATGTTTGAATGACTTAGAAATAGAAGTAATGGTTGATGTGTGCGTTAAACATTGAACTGTAAATTTTAGATTGCCCATGATATGCTAAGGGTTTATTGAGGATTATTTAAATTTTGAAGTTTTAAAGTTATGAAGCAATATAAACATTTTTATGGATTCATGATTTATGAACTCATGAGTTTAAGAGTTGGAATAAAAGTATTAAATTTTGGAAATGTTAGTAGTAACGTGATGAAAGTTCACTTGGGGATTTATGGAAGGGATTAAACTTTAATCATGATTAAATTAGATGGCCTAGAGTGAATACAAATTATGGTAGATCATTTCTGAGAAATTTATTAAGAAACTTTCGGAAGAATACTTGAGTTAAAATTTTAAATGGTAGGCCACCAAGATAGACCTAATAAGTTGGTAGTATTCCATACTGAATGCCATGTCACTCATGACCATGATAGTAGTATATACACAAGTGTTGTTAGGCATCTACCAAACTACGCGACTGTATCTCAATCTTGACTTACTCGACCTTCCCTCAAATCTTGATTTTATTATGACCTTCTAATCGTTTAAAATTTGAATAATGATGTAATTGTTCCTTAACTATATTCACCTAAGAGACTACCTTCTTTCTAGAACTGTGTTCCTAAATTATTTTACTGGATTTTTAATTAATTTTATTGCATGCTTTAACTTGATCTTCTTGATTTTTGTGCATTAATTATCACCTCATGAACTCCCACTTTCTATTTTAGATCTTTTTGCAACCCTTATCGTGACTTTGATATTTGGAGTGTAATACTAGCAGTTACCTTCCAACAAATTTTATATGTAAGACCTAGACAAGCCCACCTTCATGTAGACATATCATGTCCTACTAAAACACGTCTCCTTGTACTCTATTTTCTTGATATGACTTTCTGGTCAAAACGTCTAAACTATAACCTCTACCATGATACTAAAATACTTTCTGACTTCAATTAAAGATCCAACATTGACTCCATTCTTTCGACCCGATATGTGAACGTGTTCTAGTTGATTTCTTAAAAGCTTAACTTTGTACTTTATCTTGATTGCTTGACCCGTTGTCCCATCACATTATTAGTTTAACCCTTGTAAGTTGGGTAGAATACCTCACCACCTAACCAATCCTTTGTCCTTATGAATCATGTTGATGAGTTCACTTAGACTACAAATCTAGAGGCCCTTAACTTATCTAGACAACCAAGCCATAAATGAAGAAACACTAGGGCAACTGTATAGGCCCACACTTCGAACAAGTCTTGATTTTTAAATAATCTTGGACTAATTTTCATCACTACCTCCCTTACTTATATTTCGACAATCTCATGCTGCTAACTTAGCCTTAGTTTTGCAAGCTTATCTTTTTGAGTTTGATCATGATTATTTTATTGGGTGCACCCACTAACATATTGTCTAATCAGAACCGGTACATGATGGTCTGATCAACCTATTGTACTTTGGTTCGCTTTTTATATTATTCTACGCGTATAGAGACATAGTAAACTTGCCCTTAAAGTCTCATCCGTGACTGCCTTGACAATTCTCTTGGAATTATTCAATCGCCTTTGAACCATGTATTAGTATTCAAACCATCTTACTTGGACTCTTGATAGCTTTCATCTTTACCTATTATAGACAAAGCTTGTACTTGATAGATAAACTCAAGGTATCACCTTTGGTTGCCCTATCAGCTATTTATACACAAATGTAGATAGCCACTGACCGACTCATGTGGCTATATCCTCGCCTTTAACTACTTCACATTTCCTCAACCCTAAAATTGTTATCGTACCCTTCCAATATTCCTTGAGCACTCGAGGATGATTCTAATCGTTCGCTTAAAAAAAACTCTCAATCAAGGTGATTACTCTCCAGTTTTTCCCCATGAACCACATCTCCCAAATATCAAACTATTCTCCTTGACCCCCTAATTCTTTGCTACTCTTTAATTCGTGTTATCGAAATTTTGTTTCCTTCACTAGCAACCCTTATTTATTTCCATAACCATGATATAATTTTGGATAAATCGACTCCACAATTTTCTAATGCATGGTTGTGTCGAATACCGTTTCAACGCCTCCTCCAAAAAAAAAAATATAATTGTATTTGGTATTGACAACCTCTTGCTATCCTTCAACCCTATCTACTCTATTATTCCTAAATTTTGAGGACAAAATTTTTGTAAGTTGGGTAGGATGTAAAACCCCTAAATTTTGAATTTTTAATTTAAAAAAGTCCATAAAATGAATTTATGCAAATTATGACTTTTATTAATTATTAAAAATGACCTTAGCCATTATTGACTTTTGGAGCACAAGACGACCATGAATTTTGGTACGGAAGATGTAGCAGTGTGCCTTGACTAGTGTACTAGCCATGCTAAGGGAAGCCTAGCCATGGGGATGATCAAACTAGGATAAACAGGCTAAGTTGCGACTTAACCTCCACCGATAAATTAATTAGTTATTAATTTGATTATTGATTTTTTAGATGACCCGGTTTGTCCAAACCAGCCCAAACTGGGCCTGGACCGAGCCCAAGTTCATGTAGACATGTGGGGTGACCAATTGTGGCAATGTAGGCATATTTTATGTGCGTACAAATATTTTTTAATTTATTTTAGAATTTTATGTACCATTTCTAATTATTTAATTACTTGTACGATTATTGGTATTTTATTATTAAAATAATATTTTATATTATGGTACAATTTTTGGACCCAATTAAGGGTGTATGGTTAGTTTACCCAAAATCTCCATTGGACAATTTTTGTTATTAAAGCATTTTATGGAAATTCAATAAAATTCAGTAAGCATTTATTTTTATGTTAAATAGATTTCATCTATAGATAGATAATATTAAGTTTATTTTAAATAGATTTCATTTATATATAGATAATATTAAGTTTATTTTAAATAGATTTCATTTATAGATAGATAATATTAAGTTTATTTTTAAAAAAAATTGTGATAATTTTTAAGCTATGTATAGATATATACATATATATAGAAATATATATATATATATATATATATATATATATATATATATATATATATATATATATATATATATATATATATATATATATATATATATAGATATAAGAGATTGAAAAGTTTTTTTTAAAAGAAAAATATATATTAAGTGTTGAAGAACAGTTTGGCAACTCTAGAGGGGGGTGAATAGAGTTTATATAGAAAAATAGCCAATTAAAAATAACTCTTTCACCAACAATAAATAATCAGAGTAAAGTGCGGAAAATAAATGAAGAGCAGAAGAGCATATGCAAATACAGCGATTTTAACCTGGTTTCCCTCGTGGAGGACTAGTCCAGGCCTGAGAACTCTAGCTCAGGATTAAATCCACTATTTGTGAAATAGTAGCTTACAACCCGTGCCTTTACTTCAGAAGAGCACGTCAACTTCTTACAGAGAATCGCAGTGGCGATTGCTTGGAATTGTCCAAGCGACTTCTTCACTCTTGCACAAGAATCCTAACTGAGAGATGCTGAGCACTCGAGACTTAGGAGGCTTGTGGCTAGTAGATAGGAAGGGTATGGCTTATTGAGCTTGTAGGAGAGAAGAGAAGAGAAGATTGAGTGAGTTAAAAGAGAGAATTCATGCCCTATTTATAGTGTTTTTAGAGGCAGAATTCGGCCAGAATTCGGGTAGGAAAATTCAAAAATTTGGCCGTTGGACAGCTAGCAACCAGCTAACCCTAAAATTAGGGTTCCTGATTTTTAGGGGACAGAGTTCGGCCCGAACTCTGTGTGGAGGCAGAGTTCGGCCCGAACTCTGTCTCCAGAGCACAGAGTGGTTCTAAGTGGGACTTGTGGGCAATTTTTGTTTTGGTGGAGCTTGGGATTTTGGGTAGGCTTATAGACTAAGTTCCAAGAGCTCAGCATAACTCAGAGTACATACTTCTAGACTCAATAAAATGTAAAAGTACAGACTCGAAAATACACTGAGAGTCGGAAACTGAGCTGTTGTCTGTCCTGAACTGAATGCAGACGTCGTGTGTCATATTGAATTTATACAGATATTATTTAGTCAATGTAGTCAATATTTGGTTGACTGTGACTTTATGTCAACAATCTCCCCCATATTGATAATTGACAAAATAATAAATGTATATTTCAATATTCATACCTGGACACAGTTGGTTAAAAACACAGCTCCCCCATAAACAATGCCGAGCTAGAATAAGATAGCTCCCCCGTAATCAGTGAACGGTGCCGAGCTAGAATCAATAGCTCTCCCCCGTAAATAATGCATAGAACCTGTGGCCTGATAAAAATATTTTCCCAAAAGCAAACACAAGCACAGACAGATATACATTTGAAATATACATATTTCTTCCCCTTTTGGCAGTTAGCAATATAAAGGAACATATAGACTGCATAAGGAAAAGCATGGAAATAGCAGTATAGACAATAAAAAGTAATCCAACCACACCAAGCAGAGAAGAAACAGTATAATACTAATAAAACAAGTCACTGACATAAAGTAAAACTACGAAAAATAGCATAAAATGTTATCCACCAACCAGAATGTCAAGCACATCATCAGGGTGTGAAGACAGAAATCCAGTACATAAATCCATAACAAACTGAAATAACTAAAATCAAAAGGCAACTAAGACCATCAGCAGTGGCAGCAGCATATCAAGCCAATCTCCATCATGGAGCACGAGAAGGTCCTGGAACATCTGAAGGACCAGGGAATGAGCGACGAGGGTCCACAAAAGCATCATCAGGATCCATATACCTCATGACCCACGGATCGTCTATACGATGACCCGCGCGATCTGGATCCCGCTCAATAGGCACATGCAGATCAGGATGACGAGCAAGTGAATACCGCATATCATGCAGAGAGTTCCCAAGGGCACTGATCAGCAAGGTGGTACGGTAATCCTGTTGCGTCCAGCGATCATCCTCAACAGCAAAGCGATCGCGAAGCATAGTCTGAAGAGACTCAAGAGTGGCAGGAGGAGGAGGTGCATCCTGACCAAAAGGAGGGGCGTCAGGCTCCTCATCAGCAGAATACTCAGATGACTCAGAAGCAGCGACAGGCTGAAGGCGTCGTGCCTTGGATAGAAAGGCAGGTGCAGGCAGGAACGGATAATCATGGATAGGAATGATGAAAGCACGAAAAACTAAAGGAAGATAGAGAGGATAAACCAAAGCTCTTAGTTTCTTCCGACAGTTGATCATCCAATCCATCATAGTCCGTGGAAAGTTGAATGGAATACGATAGTGGAGATGATATAAGGCGGAGATCTCAAGATAAGTGACTTCATCTGTTGAGCCAGCCTTGGGCAAGATAGTATTGAACACGATACGATGAAGTTCATAAAAGTAGGGGGTGAGATGCTTGGCCTTTAGCTTGCGAGGACTTACGTTAGGAGCACATAAATCCTCCTTGAATCCTTCAAGGGAAGTGTCGCCAACAAATTGAAGTTGACGTGCCTCCACAAGCTTGTTCCACACATCAAGATCCGGGAGAGCAAGAAAATCTCCCAACTCAGAATCATTAAAGGCAATGGTAATGCCAGCAACCCGAGAATAGATGTGGGTTGCATCGTGAGTCAAATTGCAGTAAAACATTTGAATTGCACTATGGTAGATGACAGAATTTGAAGCAACAAGTTCATCCAAACAAAGATCACGGAATAATGACTCATATTGTGAAAATATAGTAAAATTTATGGGATGGCCCCCAAACACCGGACGAGTTCTAAAATCGCTAAACCATTCATTAGAGGCTTCTAGCGATACAAATAAACGGTCGTCGTAAGTGTTAGGGTCATCGGGACGCGGCGGATTGAACAACGGATGAATGGGGTGTTGTTCAACTACTTGTTCAATCGGAGGAGGAGGAACCGAAGAGGAAGCACCCTCATGTCGAGTCCTTCTCCCTCGTTTGGACAAGCGAGATGCCATTTGAAATAAAAGAGGAGAACTTGGAAATGATAGAAAAAGAGAGATATACCTGAAAAGAATACCAAACAGTTGAAGAGAATGTTGAAAAACCCCTTTCCCTTGATTTTGAGAAGAAGATGGAAGATGTTAAATAGAGCCCTCTATATCAAGAACTAGGGTTAGGGTTTGGAAGGAAGAAGATGGAAGAGGTGGAGAAGAAGGAAATATGGGAGGAAAGAGAGGGAATCCCGAAATAAAGTAGGGCTTGGTCTTTGGTCGGGTGAAATATTGACCATTGGATTAGAATTGATCCAACGGCAGAGCCAGATCCTGACCCTGGAACCAAAGAACCGAACTCGGCCCGAACTCTGATAGGGGCAGAGTTCGGCCCGAGTTCTGGATCAATGGTCCAGAACTGAAAACAGGCAAAGAACATGAAGAAAATGTTTAAGAGTTAAACAAAAGATAGTTGAGGACAACAAAGAGTGTTGAATTTAAAAAAAATAGATAGAGAGGTACTCAGAAAACAGAATGAACTTTAGAAAATATCAATTAGGCAATATTAAATCGAAAACGAGCCATATAATAAATAAGGACATATACTGTGGTTCAATAGTCCAAATTTGCCATGGGTTAGCTGCAGGGGCCAGATCCCAGCTAGCGGTAGTCCTGAGGACTAGTGCACCGTGTCGCTTAGGCTTTTACGCCTTGTTGTCAGAAGGACCCTTTCGGCTTGTACCCATACCAAATTCTTCGTAAAAGAATCACAATATACTCGATATTTACGCAGGTGAGTTTCAATTTATAACTGCTTCATCTAAAATTCCAAGTTTACGACAAAGAAAATTGAAGCGCTCTTCGGATAGTGGCTTAGTAAAGAAATCTGCCAGCTGATGATCAGTGTCAATAAATTCTAAGTTAATCGTGCCATTTTGCTGATGATCACGCAAAAAGTGGTGTCTGATTTCAATGTGTTTAGTGCGTGAGTGGCAGACAGGGTTCTTAGTCAAATTGATGGCACTAGTATTGTCACAGAATATAGGAATATGCATGAAAGATAATTTATAGTCTTCAAGGGTTTGCTTCATCCACAGAATTTGTGCACAACAACGCCCAGCTGCTATGTATTCAGCTTCTGTTGTGGATAGTGCAACAGAGTTCTGCTTCTTGCTAAACCAGGAGACTAAAGCTTTTCCTAATAAATGACACGTGCCGCTCGTACTTTTACGGTCGACCTTGCATCCAGCGAAGTCAGCATCGGAGTAACCAATAAGATCAAATGATGTTGACTTGGGATACCATAGGCCCACTGTAACCGTACCCTTAAGGTATCTAAAGATACGCTTAACCGCGATCATGTGTGATTCCTTAGGATTAGCTTGATATCTAGCACATAGGCAAACACTGAACATGATATCGGGACGACTAGCAGTTAAATAAAGTAAGCTGCCTATCATACCTCGATACTTACGTTGATCAACAGGTTTGCCACTCTCATCTGGTTCGAGTTTGGTTGAAGTAGCCATTGGCGTGCTGATTGGTTTGATGTTGTCAAGATCGAACTTCTTCAGCATGTCCTTGGTGTACTTTGATTGGCAGATGAAAGTTCCATTAGCCAGTTGTTTTACTTGCAGACCAAGAAAATAGTTGAGCTCTCCCATCAAGCTCATCTCAAATTCCGTCTGCATATACTTGGCAAATTCTTGACAAAGAGTTTCATCAGTAGACCCAAAAATAATATCATCAACATAAATCTGAATTAATAGAATGGTGTCTTTGAAAGATTTGATAAACAGTGTAGTGTCAATTTTCCCTTTTGAAAAACCTTTCTCAAGCAAGAAACTGCTTAGCCTTTCATACCAAGCTCTGGGGGCTTGTTTAAGGCCATAAAGCGCTTTCTTCAGCTTGAACACGTGGTCGGGAAATTTGTGATTTTCAAAGCCAGGGGGTTGTTTGACATAAACTTCCTCCTTAATAAAGCCATTCAGGAAAGCACATTTCACATCCATTTGAAATAATTTAAAGTTTTGAAAATTAGCAAAAGCACAAAGCATCCGAATGGATTCTAGTCTAGCAACAGGAGCATACGTCTCATCGTAGTCGATACCTTCCTCTTGGTTGTATCCTTGAGCTACTAGACGAGCTTTGTTGCGTGTGACTGAACCATCTTCATTTACTTTGTTTCTAAAAACCCATTTAGTACCAATTATCGAGTGATTAATCGGTCTAGGAACGAGTTCCCATACTTGGCTTCTCTCGAATTGGTTGAGTTCTTCTTGCATAGCAGAAATCTAAAATTCATCATTAAAAGCTTCAGAAATGTTTTTAGGCTCTACTTGTGAAATGAAGGCAGTGCTAGCAACGGAGTCTCTTAGTGATGATCTAGTAGTTACTCCACGTGAAACTTCTCCTATAACTAAATTTTCTGGATGAGAAGGTTTGAAAGAGAATTTCTTAGACAAACCCTCCAGAGAATTAGTTTCGGTTGAAGTATTCATTGGAGTAGAAGTTGATGGCTCAACGTCATCATCAAGAGTACTTGCTGCACTGTTGTCTTCATCAAAAGTCACATTTGTTGACTCTTCCACAATAAGTGAGCGTTTATTAAAAACTCTATATCCCTTACTCTTGGCGGCATAACCAAGAAAGATACCATCGTCAGCTTTGGCATCAAATTTGCCTAAGTTGTCTTTGGTGTTAAGGATAAAACATCTACAGCCAAAAACTTTAAAATAAGAAACATTGGGGGTTCTCCCAAACCAAAGCTCATAGGGTGTTTTCTTCGTAATGGGACGAATCAGCACCCTATTCAAAATGTGGCATGCTGTACTAACAGCTTCTGCCCAAAAATATTTCGGAAGTGAAAATTTATTCAACATGACTCTGGCCATATCGCCGAGAGTTCTATTCTTCCGCTCCACAACACCATTTTGTTGAGGAGTTCTAGGACAAGAAAATTCATGATCAAAACCATTTGCATTACAAAAACTTTCAAAATCATAATTTACGAATTTGCCTCCATGATCACTTCGGATTCGAGTAATCATGTAGCCTTTTTCGTTTTGAACTTTCTTTACAAAAATTTTGAAAGCAGAAATAGCATCGCTCTTATTAGCGAGAAAGAAAACCCATGTAAATCTCGAAAAATCATCAACAATAACAAATGCATAAAGTTTGCCTCCAAGGCTAGCTATTCTACTAGGACCAAATAAATCTATATGAAGTAGTTGCAAGGGTCTAGTAGTACTTACAGAGTTGATAGAATGAAATAAGGATTTAGTTGCCTTGTTTAGTTCACATTCGGCACATACCGTGTCCTTTTTGAACGTGATGTCAGGCAATCCTCTCACTAGCTTCTTGGTGGAAAGCCTGGATATAGCATCCATGTTGGCATGACCAAGACGCTGGTGCCAAAGTAGTCGTTCGTCTTTGTGGGCATATAGACATCTACCTGTATTGTTAGTATTTATAGAAAGATAGAAAATGTAGATGTTGTCCTCTCTTTTTCCTTCAAAAGCAATGTCTCCTGTTGACCTATCATAGATGTAGCAACTGTTTTGTCCAAAGTTAATATCATATCCATGATCAGCAAGATGACTAATGCTGAGCAGGTTATACTTTAACTCGGTCACTAGGCAGACATCCTTTATTACAGGAGAAGGAGGATGACCAATGATACCATTACCTATAATGTGCCCTTTGAGATTATTACCGAAGGATATGTATCCTTCTCTCTTCATCGATAGTGATGCAAAAAGATTTGCGTCTCCCGTCATATGTCGCGAGCATCCACTATCGAGAATCCACTTACTTTCAGTTGAGGAGGGAAGGTCCACCTACATCAAGAGTAGATGTGACCTTTGGTACCCGAGTTCTTGAGGGTCCTGAAAAGTTAGTCTTTGGGAACCAAGCATATATCCTTTTATCTACAAGTCTTCTAACTCTGCACTGTGGTGAGATGTGTCCATGTAATCCACAATAAGTACAGATAGCATTCTTATTTATACTAGGAGCATGAGAATAATATCTATAAGCAACAGGATAAGGATGATGTGAAGAGTTAGCATGGTGAAGATGATTATGCATGGAATAAGTGGCATGGTGATGGTGTCTATGAGGCATAGAATGATGGTATTGTCTATGATGTGTGACTTGCTGATATTGTCTAGATGGCATGGCATGATGATTTTGTCTATATGGTATATGAGGACCTTGTCTATATGGCATTGCATGATGATTTTGTCTATATGGCATGGCATGATGATTTTTATGTGTGGAGTGATGTTGATTGTGTCTTTGTGCATAATGAGTGTGTACTGAGTGAGAATTGTTCTTACGTGCACGTGGTTTGTGAAAGTTTGTGTATATAAATGCATGGTTATGTGCTGCATGAGAATGACGTGGTTGACTAGCAGGAGTGGTGTTGTGCCCATGTGATTGGGTTTGAGGTTGAACAACCTGTTTACCCAATTTGGTTTCTAATCTTTTAGAAACAGCTTGCAGTTCATCAACCTTAATATTTAAGCCATAAATCTTAGTCATGGAAATCTTGTGTCTACTCTTTTCTTCAGCAAGCAACGTGTTGAGAGTAGTGATTTCTTGAGTTTGTTGCTCAATATGTGCTTCAGCATCATGTAAGCTTAATTTAAGCTTGGATACTTCATCAGTGTCATTAGTGGGTGATGTGTTTCTAACATTATCAAGAAGTAAAGAAATTCTTTGTATTTCATCTTCTAGACTTTTGATTTTGTCCTTGGCATGTTTAAATTTACCGATGACCTTTTTATGATCATCGAGTAAATCAGTGAAAGCATCGCCAAGTTCATCAAAAGAGAAGTCATCCAGAGTTTCGTTAGATACCTTGTTGGAAGTTGCCATCAGGCACACATTTGCTGTATCTTGAGGAGAGTCCTTTTCTTCCTCAGAGTCACTCGCTTCACTTTCATGCCAAATGCCTGTGTTGGCATATTTCTTTGATGAGTTCCTTTTGTATAGCTTCTCATATTGGTTGCTCTTCTTCAGGAATGGGCAGTCTTTTCGGACATGTCCAGTTTTCTTGCAACCGTAACAAGTTGGTTCTTCTTCATCGTCTTCTTGAGATTCCTTCTTCCTTCGATTGAAGCGAAGGAATTTCCTGAAGTTGCGAACCATGAGAGCTTGGTCTTCATCATCCGAGTTATCTTCTTCGGTCTCATCATGATTAGCTCTTCGTTGATGAGCTTTGAGTGCAATCTCTCTGGTCTTCGGAGCAGGCTCTTCGAAGTCCTTGAGGTCAAGCTCGTGAGTCATAAGATTACCCATCAAGGTCTCCATTGACATTGTTGTGAGATCGTTTCCTTCTATGATGGCTGTCACTTTAGGGTTCCAAATCTTTGGTAGCCCTCTGAGTAGCTTACGAATCTTCTCGTGGTTTGAGTACTGCTTTCCAAGCGAGGATAGAGGATTGATGATGTCGAGGAATCTTGTGATCATTTGAGTGATCGTCTCACTTGGCTTCATCTTGAAAGCTTCGTATTCTTGAGTGAGACGGCTTATTTTGGATTCCTTGACCTGTGTGGTTCCTTCATGCGTCACTTCTAGAAGTCTCCATACTTCATGAGCAGTGGTGCATGTAGAGACCCTGTTGAACTCATTCCTGTCTATACAACAGAATAAAGCATTAATAGCCCTAGCATCTAGACTTGCCTGTTTCTTCTCCTCGACAGAATATTTGTCGTGTGGTTTCTCAATGAGGTCACCATCGACAACTATTCTGGCGGGCTTTTTGTAACCGTCAGTGACGACAGTCCACAGGTCAAAGTCTAGAGACTTAAGATAGAAGCTCATCCTTGTTTTCCAATATGTGTAGTTAGTCCCATCAAATAGGGGAGGCCTATGAGTGGACTGACCTTCACCATGATTGGAGATCAAGGATTGTGTGGTTGCCATGGATCAGCTCTTAGGATGTTAGTCCTTATAAAGAGAACATAGCTCTGATACCAATTGAAGAACAGTTTGGCAACTCTAGAGGGGGGTGAATAGAGTTTATATAGAAAAATAGCCAATTAAAAATAACTCTTTCACCAACAATAAATAATCAGAGTAAAGTGCGGAAAATAAATGAAGAGCAGAAGAGCATACGCAAACACAGCGATTTTAACCTGGTTTCCCTCGTGGAGGACTAGTCCAGGCCCGAGAACTCTAGCTCAGAATTAAATCCACTATTTGTGAAATAGTAGCTTACAACCCGTGCCTTTACTTCAGAAGAGCACGTCAACTTCTTACAGAGAATCGCAGTGGCGATTGCTTGGAATTGTCCAAGCGACTTCTTCACTCTTGCACAAGAATCCTAACTGAGAGATGCTGAGCACTCAAGACTTAGGAGGCTTGTGGCTAGTAGATAGGAAGGGTATGGCTTATTGAGCTTGTAGGAGAGAAGAGAAGAGAAGAATGAGTGAGTTAAAAAGAGAGAATTCATGCATTATTTATAGTGTTTTTAGAGGCAGAATTCGGCCAGAATTCGGGTAGGAAAATTCAAAAATTTGGCCGTTGGACAGCTAGCAACCAGCTAACCCTAAAATTAGGGTTCCTGATTTCTAGGGGACAGAGTTCGGCCCGAACTCTGTGTGGAGGCAGAGTTCGGCCCGAACTCTGTCTCCAGAGCACAGAATGGTTCTAAGTGGGACTTGTGGGCAATTTTTGTTTTGGTGGAGCTTGGGATTTTGGGTAGGCTTATAGACTAAGTTCCAAGAGCTCAGCATAACTCAGAGTACATACTTCTAGACTCAATAAAATGTAAAAGTACAGACTCGAAAATACACTGAGAGTCGGAAACTGAGCTGTTGTCTGTCCTGAACTGAATGCAGACGTCGTGTGTCGTATTGAATTTATACAGATATTATTTAGTCAATGTAGTCAATATTTGGTTGACTGTGACTTTGTGTCAACAAGTGTCACGACCCAATCCCAACTTGTTGGGTCGAACTGGATCATGCCCAGCATGCACCGTTGTGAGACGGCGGCAGTAAGCTGTTTTATTGCAGGTAATCACAACAACATCTAAACATTTGTCACAACATTTATATACGAAAACTTTAAAACTTTTATTAATCAACAAAATGGACTACATCTGAAATTGAAAGTGCTGAAAGGAAATACTTAATTCATGTCTACAAAAATTCCAATAAAAGAAACTCGAATTAAAATGACAACTAGCTATAATAGCTGTCTCGTCAGCCTCAGGATCTGCGTCCTCCAAGGGGTCTCTGGTAACACAGCAGACTATGGTACTGGGTCATAGTAGCTATTGTGCTATAGCTCAGCAATCATCAGTGACACCTAAAATATTTGGTCTCCAGTCAGAAGGGAGCAAGTACGAGTATATATCCAACATTTCAAATAATAATAAAAATTTACAATTTTAAACAATTTAAAATACAATATTTTCCTACAATTCTATACGGTAGAAAACAATGTGATTTGAGTAGATAATGACTATGACCGGCTTGGGTTGTACACTTGTATCCTAGCGATACGATATGTCTTATCCCCGTGTGTAAGAGGGGTAAGCTAATACATTCATTAATTATTTGAGGTATTGGTCATAGACACTATACTACTTCTCCAATATCCCGCAGTCAATCAATCAATACTCTAGGAGAGAGTTCCGTGTAACAATGTGGTTTAAACATGCAAGATAACAATTACTAATTAAAATGCAGAATAATATAACCGTAACTTGCCTCGATTTGTAAGACTGGAGTAGGGGCAAGTTGGTACCGAGGAGGAAGTCAAGTTCGTCTTTGAGATCATACAGTTGAGAACTTGACTTAGAACCATTGTGAAACCGAGCTAGGTGTGCTAGTTACAATTTCTAGTAGCAGGTCCTAGTCAAGTTTTAAGTTTGTTTATTTAATCTACTGCTAACGGTTTACGACGCGTACTACGTTGGTTCTCATTTAGTTGGATAGCCAGTTTCTGGTTTACTTGGAAAAATTATCGTTACCGGTTAATTCACAAAACTTTGTATTTTTAATATTATACGTATAAAACTACATTTTCTTTCAATGATAAAACGTGGGTTTTGTTAACTATCAATATTTTATTCAAGTTATTTTATCGTGAAAAATCCTTATTAATTTATACAAAAATATTTATTAGCCATTTTGTCACGAAGCGCCTAATTACGAAAACGATAAAACCATCCAGAAAATAAAGGAAAAATCCTAATCTACACAATACAAGGGCACAGCTAACCAAATAGAAATCTGGGCTTATGCCCTTACAAACTTTACATAAATGAAATTAGAGGAAAAATTAGTTAGCTCTGAAAATGTCTCATATTCTAAATACTGAAAACAAAAACTAATAAATAATTTAAATTAAATCTTAGGAGTCTCAGACTTGGTCCAATCGTCACTATTTTTAGCTAATGCCTCAACGTCCAGCCTGACCGGTTTCGTTTGTATTTCGCTAGGGCCCATGGCAGTATTCTCTCTATATTCGGGATAACCCAAAACTGGGAAAATGCGTCATAACACCCAACACATATCCCAAACCAGGGAAAACACATTTATATAGAAAAAAATATATATTAACAGAAAACATTTCCGAAGCCTAATCGGAAATCCCAAAATTTTGAATATCCAAACCAACCATAAAAATATCACAGAAACATCTCCGGAAAAATCTGAAATCACTACGTCGACCCAAAATCGAATTGTCGGGAGGGAATCGGGGACCAATTCTCATCATCGACTACTGAAAATGGAACGAAACAAAGGAATTATACCTTGGGTTGCTCGGCTAGAGCTCTCAGATGAAAATAAAGAAAGAAAATGAACACGCGGACAGTGGATCGGCTCAGGACAGCGCCTCGCCGGGGTACGGCTGCGCTGGACAGCGGGATCCGGAGATTGGGGCACGAAGAAAACACGGACAGCGAGTTCGAAAACCCCGAGACAGCGCTGGACAGCGCTGTTCGTATCAGCGGGGCACGGAAGGCTCGCGGGAACCGGGGAAGGGGCGCGGACCGACCGTAGCGCGGGACAGCGCCGGAGAAGGCCGGCGGCGGGCGCTGGTGGCGAGCCGAGAGGGGGCACGCGGGGAAACTGTGCTGGAGTGACGCGAGGTTGGCAGGGGGTTCCGGAGGGGAACGGCCCGGAGGTGGGCTGCCGTGGGCGGAGCCGCGGGCTGGACGCCGGGGGTCACGGGAGTCGGGTGCCGGCGAAGGGCCGGGGGCTCGGGGGAGCTCGCTGGACGGGCGCGTGGTGGAGCTCGGATCGGCTAGGGATTGGAAAAATTAGGGAAGAGATATGGGATTAAAATAGGATGAGTGGATTAAAATGAGCATGAGGGAGAGAGTGCTCCTGATGTGGGATTAAAATGGAAAGAGTGGGAGGAGTGTTTGTGAGAAAGGAATGAACGTGTAGAGAGGAGAGTATTGTGGAGTGGAGGAAATGGAGAAGAAAGCCTGGTCGTGGGGGAGACCAGGCCATAGGGATTATTCCTTTTTTTATTATTATTAACCCAACGATAAATAGTTCTAACTATTTATCTAAGGTAAAAAAATAATTAAAAGGTTTCAAGACGGATTCAGAACTGGAAACGGAAATTGGGTTCGGAAAACGGAAACTGGTGTTCGGACTCAGGGTTCGGAGTCCGGACTCGGGATAGGGGCAGGGCCGCAATCAAAACCAACGATAATTTTAAAATAATGTTTTTCCTAAATCCGACTAAATAATAATATAATAATATAAATAATAGTAATAATAATATATAATAATAATAATAATAATAATTAACTAAACTAATATTATACTACAAATCCATTAATCTAAAATCTGGGTTTCACATTAAGGTAATGGGTGGTCGGCCCCATCCGACCACCCATTCCACAACATAAAGGAGAAGCACAACAGCACTTGTGCGTGCTTAACAAGTGGGGTCCACCCTTAGAAATAAATGCAAGCATAAGCATATCAATTATAATATGGCTGAGCCCTTTTTTCATCTGTACAAATTTTAAACTCCAAAACCCAAACCCTAATTTCTATCTCCTTCCTCCTCTCTCCTCCATCCTCCTCTCTCTCCTCGACGTGCGTACCTAGCCCGCCTGAGCAATAACGGCGACAACAACAACAACAACCAACACCCACAATAACGACAATTTTTAATATCGAGGTACCCGACTTTTCCAATTAATTTCTCTTCCAATTCTTGTCCGTTTTAAATCCATAAATTCCTATAGAAAGCCCACATGACCCTCTGGCATTCCCTTCAAATAGTTTTATTTATTCTGCAATAAATTCTAGGTTTAATTAGATTAAAAATCATGAAAAATCAGTTTTCAAAAACTTAAAAACCCCGGTACGAGGTACGTCCCGACAAACAGGGTGACCCCGTCGCAAACCGAGAGTACCAAAAGGTCCTAACGACTTTGCGGATGTGCAGACTTTGACGGAATTCAAGTTGGTTGCGTGTACGCGACGAATTTGATCCGTATCCGTCAAATTTTTTCGTATCGGGATTTTTTGATATTTCTCAATTACTTTGTACACACTCATCAAATCGCGACAAAACTTGCGCCATTGGACTCAAAATATTTTTTTGGTCATGTATGCCAAGTTTGGTCCGATTCTGAGAACGTTGATCGGGACGTCATTTTGGCGGGCCCACA
Source organism: Iris pallida (assembly GCA_029216955.1). NCBI lineage: Eukaryota > Viridiplantae > Streptophyta > Magnoliopsida > Asparagales > Iridaceae > Iris > Iris pallida. The sequence continues at coordinate 49,437 of JANAVB010015094.1, read as the reverse complement.
ATCCCACTCAACGGACGATTTTGTGCATGGCTCCTCGAAATCCAAAATTGGACATATCGTTGAGTTCATCTCGGAAAAACAAATCTATAGACGTATAGTTTGACGACTTTAGAGACCGTAGGTTTTGGTGCATATTTCGATACAAAGAGGGTCCAACGGCGGACATCATTTTGATCAGAAATTACAATTTTGCCCCTGTTCCAGAATTTGACTTTTGGACAGGCGTTTTCTGGGTATATCTTTTATTCCAAACTCGTTCATGATGTTTGTTGCAGCATCCGGAGTTATCTGCGTGATTTAGCTTTTTTTTTTGCTTCGTTTATTTGTCGGTTCGAGCTACTAGATCTTTCCTTTTGCATATAACCGTAGACAAGATACCTTGTCACTACCATATTTCTAGTGTATGGGTATTTTTTCATTTTTGGGGTAATTTAAATTTATTAGAATTTATTTGAATTTATGGGAATTTTTAGGAATTATTTTGGAATTGTTTGGACTAGATTGATTTTTGACTAGTTTTGACCCTTGTAGACCAACCTAGAAGCTAACCCTAGTTAGTGTAGACTTGGTTAGGTTATATGACTCTAGTCTAACCTAAGATAATCCTTGGTTTGGTCATTAGACTCTAGTTAGCAATAAGAATTAGAAAGTCATAAGTCATAGCTTATGATTTAGAACCTTTGATAAATCATTTAACTCATAGCCTTGTAGGTTGGCCCAAAGCCCAAGACAATTGCTAAGCCCTAATCCCTAGACTAAGTTGCCGGCCACCCCTATCTACATTGGGAACATCACCCTATAAATACTCTCCTAATTTTAGGGTTGTCTCTTTCATAGGAAAGCTCAAAGTTTAAGAAAGGTTTGTTTCCTATTTCATTTAATCCCTAGATTTCCATTCCTTCTCCTTTTTTATTCAAATCTCTTCCATTAGGTTCTAATATACCCACTCTTGCTGTTGTTGAAGTTTCATTTCAGTTTGGTATTGTTTTGTGGGATTGGGACATCAAGGAGAAGAGCTATTGAAAAGGGGTTTTTCTTGAAAGTTCAACTATAGGTAACTCCTCCATTTCTCCATGAAATTTCGATTTCTTTTCATATTTAGGAAGCCCTAGGAGTCCCCTAAGTGTCTGCATTGGTATCGTGTCAGATTTCATAAGTTTCGTGTCCGTTTGGACACGTATCAGAGACTGTTCAGAGGTGTTTGTCGAAAAGCCTCAAAGGGCATTTCGATTTCATTTGTGCAATATTTTTGAATGGAAATATTTGTTTATATGTCGTTTATGAGATTCTTCTTGACTGGGGTGATTATAGTGTCTGTTTGTGTCAGATTCGTGGCTTGGACACGGCCATCACCACATCCCATACTTTCTCCTGCTACTCGGGGGTTCCACAGGACACGACACGGGGTCTTTGGACACGAAATTCAATGGAGACCTAGGGGCAATGTCTGTCAAGACATCCCCCAAGTCTCATCAGGTTTCATTTAGTATCGAGAGAGTTCTCTCAATGTCCATGGTCGACTGGACTGGGTTTGTCAGTCCAGTTTGGGCTGTGTTGGATTCTTGGCTATTGGACACGTTTGTGTCCTGTTTCTGGACACGGCATGACTCATGTGACACAAGCACTTGTGTTTGTACCATTACCAATCATTCCAAATGCATCTTAATTGGTTTTATGGGAGTAACTGGATTCGAAATAGGTTTCCTGTGTTTTCCTGATACGCTTAGTGTATCAGTTATGTACACCCTGTTCTTCATAGTTAATTCCTGTTAGTTAGTGTTTTTAATTGCCATTGAAATCCTGAACATGTGTATTATTTCATGGTAGATTAGTCTTACAAGTTAGAATAGGTTTTATGCGTATTAAATGGATTTTGACACTGAGTTAGATTTCTGAATTTCCTGTACACTCGAATACCTGGTTTTTCCAGTTTTAAGATGATCTTGGGCAGTCCAAACTACCTAATTAAACACTGTTAATTTCATGATATTAGAGCCCTAATATATTCTCCTATATGTTATCTTGTGTGTGTCAAAATTTTGGGTTTAATTGGTTGTATTTTGTTCATGAAGACTGAGATTAAATGCTAGACTGTAAACTGGACACGTGACTATTTTGAACTATTTTTCCTTTGTGTTTTATTATTGAACTTGGGTGTTTTCCCTTGTTGCATAAACCTGGGAAGGGACTGAGCTGAAGACTGAAACCTGGGACTGAGTTCAGTCTCCAGAAACAGTTGTTTTGGGATTTCATTCCCAGTTATTTGATAACCTGATTTACCTTTACATTAATTTGCAATGTTCTTCATAATCTGGGGTTTTGTTCTATGACTGAATACTGAATTCAGTTCCTAAGTTTGTGAGATGATTTCTTTCCCTTTAAACTAAGTTTAGATGATCATGTATTAGCCACTATTTTATGAAAACTGTCAACTATTTTTGATGTCCAATATTGTATTAATCTGAGAATGAAGTTTTGGGGTTTAAAACTGGAATATGGGACTGACCCTTACTGTTTTTCCCTGTGCCTAGTTCACTTCTCTTTTCAGTCCAATTTTGACAAACTGTTTAGAGTTACACATACTCCACTGATTTCTGATTCCTGTTTCACACCACACTCACACAGCCCCCTCATGTATGCCTCACTCATTACTCACCCACACACACTGATATTCCCTTTTCCTGTCACATGTCCAGTGCACCAAGACACACACACATATGTTCCTCTCTCACATGTACACCCTTATTTTCATGCTACACTAGTTCACACACCTTCTCTTTTTGCCTATCCTATTACCTAATGTATAGTATATATGTAAGGTAAACTCTAATATATGTATCTATAATACAAATTGTATTATATATATATATAAGTTAATAATGTATTGCGAATATATAATATATATGAATATCTATTTATGTATGGATATCATATAGGTATGTAATGTATATATAGGGTACATAGATATTTGTGCTAAATAATTATGTATGTGTGATGTTAGTTTGACCTAGTGACTGTGTAGGAGTACTAAGCTAGACTTGATTAGACTAAGGTAGACTAGTTTGACCTAGTTTAGACTTGGTTGACCAACAGTTGACTTTGGCCTAGATTGACCTAGAATTATGTAGAATGCATAGTAGGACTTCATTATACCATTTTGGACTTGTTGTGACTTGTGCTGTTCTGATTATGAGCCAGACACCACTCCTCGGACAGTACTTTCATATTGGACACTCAGATACCAGGCGAGTACATTCTCTGATCATTTCATATCCTACTTAGAATTATTTCCTGCATTAAATTACTTTACTTGTTACTGTCACGTTGGTCACACGAATTGGTACTATATGGATCCCTTCTTGAGATGTTATCCTTAGGGAGCATCGGGTACTACATGTTCTGTGCGTTTCACTTACATGGCGTATCACTATGCTTCACTGGTTCTTTGATCACTTGTGACATATACTCTTATGATCACAGAGTCCTAGAATCTCTTATCCAATTTACTGGGTATCCTAGAATCTTCTACAATCCCCATTTATGGGACATCCATGTATCACCCTTCGGGGGCCTTGCATGGAATCATAACATAACCTGGTTGGATCCTTGTGTATTGATTGGGGGTACGGGGGAGTAGAAATAGATATGTAAATACTATCCAAGTAGTGTAGCATCAGAATCTCTTCCATAGTGTAGCATCAGAATCTCCTATGCCATTTACATGTCTATATTGTACTCTGACTCACTAGCCACTGTTAGTTTCTATCTATAGTAGATATTTCTATTACAGTTCCTCTCTGTTTACATACTGCACTTCCTTCAGTACTTGTATCTTACTTTACTGCATGATTATATTTTTTAACCTGCTATGAACTGTTGAGATGTACTGTGCTCGCTCCTGTCCTGATTGGACCTGTTGAAATATTACAGAGGACGAGGAGGAGGCCTGTCTGGATACTTTCTACGGGGCAGCCTTAGATGACACTTGCGAGCTGGACCCTCAGGAGGACCCAGCTCTAGCTGAGGACATCACCCCCATTGCCTAGACTAGTCTAGTTAGGCTTATCTTTTATGTAGTTTTGAGACATGTTTTAGCTAGACTTTATTCTATTCTGAGTTGTATATATTCTTTTATTCTGTATCTGAGACCATGTACCTCTGGATATTTGCTGGGATTATCTTAGACTACTTTATCATCTATTTTCCTTGAGTTCTATTTCATATCGTGCTATCTCTTCCTTAGTTGTGATTGAGTTTATTCACTGCTATATCACCCCCATTCGGGGAGTATAAACTGTTTAGAGATATATTGTTAGATGTATGTATGACCTAGTGTGACCTAGTGTACCTTGGTTGACTTAGATTGACTTGGTTTGACCAAGTTTGACTTAGTATGACCTAGATTGTATAGCATATACTAGAAATCATGCCATACGCTGTTAAACCCTATTTAACTCATGCATATCTCATGTTTAGGTCTGTGACTTCACTCTGAGCCTCGATACACTGTTGACATTTTCCACCAGATCTCAAGCGAGTACATTCTCTGATAGTATTTCTGTTTTATGATATCGTCTATGTTTCTTGTACTTAGTGTAGATATTCTTGTTCTCTTGACATATTGTACACACAGATTGGTATTTGTCTGGATCCCGTCATGAGATATTATTCCTTTACTTAGTATATCCTGTGCAAGCCTTCTTGTTCCTTGTGCATTATATAGACATGATTCCTGTGAGGGGCTCGCGACCTTCTCAGAAAATACGTGTCATGACATGTCATGGTTGGATCCACTATACTAGTCAGGGGCGGGGGTACTAGCGAAGATATGTGATCAAATCACTCCCGTACAAGATATTTTTTTTCCGTGAGTGTTAATCATACACCTTACATATGATTAGCTGGGCCATTGTTCTCGTACAATTTTCTAAGCTGATCACATATTGAAACTAGTTCTAAACTCACATAGATAGTAGTTTTTCTGATTCTTGTACATGATATACACTGTTCTTTTGCTCTTATAGTCTTGATATGCCTTACCATGATTCATGTACGTACCACTTACCTTGTATATTCTCTCTATTTACTGCTATATATATTATTTACTGTCTAATTAGAACTGTTATTGGAGATTTGTGCTCGTTCCATCCTGACTGGATATGTTGACAAAATTTTACAGATGATGGCAAGGACGAGTGTTCTTCCTACTATGGTCCTCATGACATAGTGGACGTAGACCGAGAGACCCTTGTCCAACATGAGTTAGTTCCAGCCGATGAGGCATTAGTGGTAGCTATGCTAGATTAGTTTAGTACTGGACTTTGTCTCCAGATTACACTTTGGCTTATTATTATTTAGTATTTGTATTTGTATTTGAGATTGATGACTCTGAGACTTTGGACTTGTATTATTTCTGTGTTAGATCTTCTGGATGATATTTTTCACATCTTGTTGTCTTTATCTTTTAGTATCATCTATCTTTCTTAGAGTTTGTGATTGAGTATATTATATTGTCATTACTTATCCTCCGTTCGGAGTTGACCATTCTCGACAGATTTTGATATTATAACTGTTGTTAGATAATAGACCTAGACATCGTTCTATTTCGTTTCTGCTACATAGGCTGGGACGTTGTCTCGCACTCGTGACCTTACTCCGGGTGCGGGTCGTGACACTATAAGACTGAAGCTGCAAAAAAAAAGAGAAAGAAGCTACTGAATGTTAAACTCACCTCCGGGATTTAGAAATAGAAATGGCTCGGCTCTAAGAAGCACTCAAAGCGGCTCGACAACGTGAAGAAGAGGTATTGGAAATGCATCAAATTGCTAGGAGCCAATTAGATGACCTGATGAGGCAACATGATGCACTTATCCAAATCGAATGTGCATGTCACGACCCGCACCCTGAGGAAGGGCACGAGAACGTGGGTACGTCCAGCTTGCGCCGCAAAATCGGCGGTAGATTGATGTATAGGTCGTCTATAAATACTACAACTCGACAAAATATAAGGGTACCTGTCATCTCCGTACGGAGGTATAATATGGCATAACTCAATCACAAGACAAACTAGGATAGATAGCACAAAATGGAAATAGGATAGAAGGGAAAACTGGAAAAGAGTTCAAGATCTAACACAAGCTCAGATATATAAACACATCACAGAAACTCAAAATATAATATAAAAACTATAATCTGAAAATACTAGCTGGATCGCAGTCCAGGGAAACCTAACTAAGCTATACTAGTCCAAGTGTGCAAACTCTAGTGGCTCAACTGCCAGGTCACAGTCCTGGCATAAGTCTCCATATGCCCCGACCCCATAGTAGGTCGGGCAGTCTGCCTCAGAATCATCTGTAATATATCAACAATATCCTGTCAGGAAAATGAGCAAGTATAAAACACTAACAGCAGTTCCATATGAATTGACAAATTCTATAAGAGACAATCATAATGAAATACAAGACAAATATCAAAGCAGGAAATATAACTGGGTATGTGAAATATGATATTATGTCATGGTAATAATACAGGAATATAGAATAGAACAGGGATATATGATGTATAAAAGTAAACATAAAAGGTGCCATGAATTATTAATGTATTATGTGATCGATTTAGGTCCAGATCAGGCTGTTCCATCTGACCGGCTATGAACAGGTGTACAAAAGAGCAAGATCATGCCGGCCACCAAAGAAAGCTATGAACATGTAGGGTCAGGTTTTACCCGTCGTGAGGCGAGGGTATAGCTATGAACAAGTAACAGGTACAAGTGTGAAGAATAAGTAGGGATTTGATCACACAACCACTAATAACTCCCCATCTCCGAATAATATAATGGATCCAGACATGACACGTCATGAACGGGACTCAAAAGCAGAGGGCCAGCCCACTCCCAAGTCAATGTCTATACAAGTACAGGTAACAAGTCGAGCAATGTACTAATATACCAAGAAATCTAGGAACAATATCTCATGACAGGATCCGACGTATACTAGTCCGTGAAATCATTGTATCAGGAATCAAGTAAGACACTACAACTGAATCAGATATTGCAGATATCAAGATAATGAAAACGATTAGTGAATGTACTCGCCTGTGGTCCTGAGCTGATAAGGTGAACAGATGCACAGAGTAATCACAGACCTAAAGATGATATACCATAAGTCAAAACAGGGTTTAATAATGAAAGGGAAACTAATCAAGTCATGCTATGCAAGTCTAAGTCAAACTAGGTCATACTGGGCCAAACTAGGTCAAACTAGATTATACTTGGCCAAACTAGGTCAAACTAGGTCATACTAGGTCATACTGAGCCAAACTAGAACAAACAAGGTCATATTAAGTCAAACCAAGTCAAACTAGGTCAATCTGGGTCAATCTGGATCAAAGGTTGACTTACAGTTGACTTTTGGTCAACTGGTCAACTCTGGTCAACTCTAGGTCAACCTTAGGTCAAACTAGTCAAATGTTGACTAATAGTTGACTTTCAGTCTGCTGGTCAACTTTGGTTGAGTCCGGTCAAGTTCTAGTCACTTTTAGACTAAGTTTGACTTTCGATTGACTTTTGTTGACTTTTGGTCAAAACGGTCAACCGAGGTCAAAACTAGTCTAAGAGCACTAATCCTAGCCATTACCAACCAAGACAATTAATTTCTAACCATATCTTAACACCTTAAACCCATACCTTAGCTTCTTGGTAATTACCTTAACTATACCTATTATCCTTCACAAAGTATTCCCAATACCTTGCCCCGATAGGCAACCCTTCCTAACCTTGGTAGACTGACCTAGGTTTCTTAGGGTAGCTAGACACTAACCTATCTAGATATTACCAACCAAGAAATCTACGTATCTAGCCCATCCAGTCCATACTGAATGCCATGTCACTCATGACCATGATAGTAGTATATACACAAGTGTTGTTAGGCATCTACCAAACTACGCGACTGTATCTCAATCTTGACTTACTCGACCGTTCCTCAAATCTTAATTTTATTGTGACCTTCTATTCGTTTAAAATTTGAATAATGATGTAATTGTTCCTTAACTATATTCACCTAAGAGACTACCTTCTTTCTAGAACTGTGTTCCTAAATTATTTTACTGGATTTTTAATTAATTTTATTGCATGCTTTAACTTGATCTTCTTGATTTTTGTGCATTAATTATCACCTCATGAACTCCCACTTTCTATTTTAGATCTTTTTGCATCCCTTATCGTGACTTTGATATTTAGAGTGTAATACTAGCAGTTACCTTCCAACAAATTTTATATGTAAGACCTAGACAAGCCCACCTTCATGTAGACATATCATGTCCTACTAAAACACGTCTCCTTGTACTCTATTTTCTTGATATGACTTTCTGGTCAAAACGTCTAAACTATAACCTCTACCATGATACTAAAATACTTTCTGACTTCAATTAAAGATCCAACATTGACTCCATTCTTTCGACCCGATATGTGAACGTGTTCTAGTTGATTTCTTAAAAGCTTAACTTTGTACTTTATCTTGATTGCTTGACCCGTTGTCCCATCACATTATTAGTTTAACCCTTGTAAGTTGGGTAGAATACCTCACCACCTAACCAATCCTTTGTCCTTATGAATCATGTTGATGAGTTCACTTAGACTACAAATCTAGAGGCCCTTAACTTATCTAGACAACCAAGACATAAATGAAGAAACACTAGGGCAACTGTATAGGCCCACACTTCGAACAAGTCTTGATTTTTAAATAATCTTGGACTAATTTTCATCACTACCTCCCTTACTTATATTTCGACAATCTCATGCTGCTAACTTAGCCTTAGTTTTACAAGCTTATCCTTTTGAGTTTGATCATGATATATTTTATTGGGTGCACCCACTAACATATTGTCTAATCAGAACCGGTACATGATGGTCTGATCAACCTATTGTACTTTGGTTCGCTTTTTATATATTATTCTACGCGTATAGAGACATAGTAAACTTGCCCTTAAAGTCTCATCCGTGACTGCCTTGACAATTCTCTTGGAATTATTCAATCGCCTTTGAACCATGTATTAGTATTCAAACCATCTTACTTGGACTCTTGATAGCTTTCATCTTTACCTATTATAGACAAAGCTTGTACTTGATAGATAAACTCAAGGTATCACCTTTGGTTGCCCTATCAGCTATTTATACACAAATGTAGATAGCCACTGACCGACTCATGTGGCTATATCCTCGCCTTTAACTACTTCACATTTCCTCAACCCTAAAATTGTTATCGTACCCTTCCAATATTCCTTGAGCACTCGAGGATGATTCTAATCGTTCGCTTAAAAAAAACTCTCAATCAAGGTGATTACTCTCCAGTTTTTCCCCATGAACCACATCTCCCAAATATCAAACTATTCTCCTTGAACCCCCTAATTCTTTGCTACTCTTTAATTCGTGTTATCGAAATTTTGTTTCCTTCACTAGCAACCCTTATTTATTTCCATAACCATGATATAATTTTGGATATATTGACTCCACAATTTTCTAATGCATGGTTGTGTCGAACACCGTTTCATCGCCTCCTCCAAAAAAAAATATAATTGTATTTGGTATTGACAACCTCTTGCTATCCTTCAACCCTATCTACTCTATTATTCCTAAATTTTGAGGACAAAATTTTTGTAAGTTGGGTAGGATGTAAAACCCCTAAATTTTTGAATTTTTTAATTTAAAAAAGACCAGAAAATGAATTTATGCAAATTATGACTTTTATTAATTATTAAAAATGACCTTAGCCATTATTGACTTTTGGAGCACAAGACGACCATGAATTTTGGTACGGAAGATGTAGCAGTGTGCCTTGACTAGTGTACTAGCCATGCTAGGGGAAGCCTAGCCATGGGGATGATCAAACTAGGAAAAACAGGCTAAGTTGCGACTTAACCTCCACCGATAAATTAATTAGTTATTAATTTGATTATTGATTTTTTAGATGACCCGGTTTGTCCAAACCAGCCCAAACTGGGCCCGGACCGAGCCCAAGTCTATGTAGACATGTGGGGTGACCAATTGTGGCAATGTAGGCATATTTTATGTGCGTACAAATATTTTTTAATTTATTTTAGAATTTTATGTACCATTTCTAATTATTTAATTACTTGTTCGATTATTGGTATTTTATTATTAAAATAATATTTTATATTATGGTACAATTTTTGGACCCAATTAAGGGTGTATGGTTAGTTTACCCAAAATCTCCATTGGACAATTTTTGTTATTAAAGCATTTTATGGAAATTCAATAAAATTCAGTAAGCATTTATTTTTATGTTAAATAGATTTCATCTATAGATAGATAATATTAAGTTTATTTTAAATAGATTTCATTTATATATAGATAATATTAAGTTTATTTTAAATAGATTTCATTTATAGATAGATAATATTAAGTTTATTTTTAAAAAAAATTTGTGATAATTTTTAAGCTATGTATAGATATATACATATATATAGAAATATATATATATATATAGATATAAGAGATTGAAAAGTTTTTTTTAAAAAAAATATATATATTAAGTGTCACGACCCAATCCCAACTTGTTGGGTCGAACTGGATCATGCCCAGCCTGCACCGTTGTGAGACGGCGGCAGTAAGCTGTTTTATTGCAGGTAATCACAACAACATCTAAACAGTTGTCACAACATTTATATACGAAAACTTTAAAACTTTTATTAATCAACAAAATGGACTACATCTGAAATTGAAAGTGCTGAAAGGAAATACTTAATTCATGTCTACAAAAATTCCAATAAAAGAAACTCGAATTAAAACGACAACTAGCTATAATGGCTGTCTCGTCAGCCTCAGGATCTGCGTCCTCCAAGGGGTCTCTGGTAACACAGCAGACTATGGTACTGGGTCATAGTAGCTATTGTGCTATAGCTCAGCAATCATCAGTGACACCTAAAATATTTGGTCTCCAGTCAGAAGGGAGCAAGTACGAGTATATATCCAACATTTCAAATAATAATAAAAATTTACAATTTTAAACAATTTAAAATACAATATTTTTCTACAATTCTATACGCTAGAAAACAATGTGATTTGAGTAGATAATGACTATGACCGGCTTGGGTTGTACACTTGTATCCTAGCGATACGATATGGCTTATCCCCGTGTGTAAGAGGGGTAAGCTAATACATTCATTAATTATTTGGGGTATTGGTCATAGACACTATACTACTTCTCCAATATCCCGCAGTCAATCAATCAATACTCTAGGAGAGAGTTCCGTGTAACAATGTGGTTTAAACATGCAAGATAACAATTACTAATTAAAATGCAGAATAATATAACCGTAACTTGCCTCGATTTGTAAGACTGGAGTAGGGGCAAGTTGGTACCGAGGAGGAAGTCAAGTTCGTCTTTGAGATCATACAGTTGAGAACTTGACTTAGAACCATTGTGAAACCGAGCTAGGTGTGCTAGTTACAATTTCTAGTAGCAGGTCCTAGTCAAGTTTTAAGTTTGTTTATTTAATCTACTGCTAACGGTTTACGACGCGTACTACGTTGGTTCTCATTTAGTTGGATAGCCAGTTTCTGGTTTACTTGGAAAAATTGTCGTTACCGGTTAATTCACAAAACTTTGTATTTTTAATATTATACGTATAAAACTACATTTTCTTTCAATGATAAAACGTGGGTTTTGTTAACTATCAATATTTTATTCAAGTTATTTTATCGTGAAAAATCCTTATTAATTTATACAAAAATATTTATTAGCCATTTTGTCACGAAGCGCCTAATTACGAAAACGATAAAACCATCCAGAAAATAAAGGAAAAATCCTAATCTACACAATACAAGGGCACAACTAACCAAATAGAAATCTGGGCTTATGCCCTTACAAATTTTACATAAATGAAATTAGAGGAAAAATTAGTTAGCTCTGAAAATGTCTCATATTCTAAATACTGAAAACAAAAACTAATAAATAATTTAAATTAAATCTTAGGAGTCTCAGACTTGGTCCAATCGTCACTATTTTTAGCTAATGCCTCAACGTCCAGCCTGACCGGTTTCGTTTGTATTTCGCTAGGGCCCATGGCAGTATTCTCTCTATATTCGGGATAACCCAAAACTGGGAAAATGCGTCATAACACCCAACACATATCCCAAACCAGGGAAAACACATTTATATAGAAAAAAAATATATATTAACAGAAAACATTTCCGAAGCCTAATCGGATATCCCGAAATTTTGAATATCCAAACCAACCATAAAAATATCACAGAAACATCTCCGAAAAAATCTGAAATCACTACGTCGACCCAAAATCGAATTGCCGGAAGGGAATCGGGGACCAATTCTCATCATCGACTACTGAAAATGGAACGGGACAAAGGAATTATACCTTGGGTTGCTCGGCTAGAGCTCTCAGATGAAAATAAAGAAAGAAAATGAACATGCGGACAGTGGATCGGCTCGGGACAGCGCCTCGTCGGGGTACGGCTGTGCTGGACAGCGGGATCCGGAGATTGGGGCACGAAGAAAACACGGACAGCGAGTTCGAAAACCTCGAGACAGCGCTGGACAGCGCTGTTCGGATCAGCGGGGCACGGAAGGCTCGCGGGAACCGGGGAAGGGGCGCGGACCGACCGGAGTGCGGGACAGCGCCGGAGAAGGCCGGCGGCGGGCGCTGGTGGCGGGCCGAGAGGGGGCACGCGGGGAAACCGTGCTGGAGTGACGCGAGGTTGGCAGGGGGTTCCGGAGGGGAACGGCCCGCAGGTGGGCTGCCATGGACGGAGCCGCGGACTGGACGCCGGGGGTCGCGGGAGTCGGGTGCCGGCGAAGGGCCGGGGGCTCGGGGGAGCTCGCTGGACGGGCACGGGGTGGAGCTCGGATCGGCTAGGGATTGGAAAAATTAGGGAAGAGATATGAGATTAAAATAGGATGAGTGGATTAAAATGAGCATGAGGGAGAGAGTGCTCCTGATGTGGGATTAAAATGGGAAGAGTGGGAGGAGTGTTTGTGAGAAAGGAATGAACGTGTGGAGAGGAGAGTATTGTGGAGTGGAGGAAATGTTGAAGAAAGCCTGGTCGTGGGGGAGACCAGGCCATAGGGATTATTCCTTTTTTTATTATTATTAACCCAACGATAAATAGTTCTAACTATTTATCTAAGTTCAAAAAAATAATTAAAAGGTTTCAAGACGGATTCAGAACTGGAAACGGAAATTGGGTTCGGAAAACGGAAACTGGTGTTCGGACTCAGGGTTCGGAGTCCGGACTCGGGATAGGGGCAGGGCCGCAATCAAAACCAACGATAATTTTAAAATAATGTTTTTCCTAAATCCGACTAAATAATAATATAATAATATAAATAATATAAATAATAGTAATAATAATATATAATAATAATAATAATTAACTAAACTAATATTACACTACAAATCCATTAATCTAAAATCTGGGTTTCACATTAAGGTAATGGGTGGTCGGCCCCACCCGACCACCCATTCCACAACATAAAGGAGAAGCACAACAGCACTTGTGCGTGCTTAACAAGTGGGGTCCACCCTTAGAAAAAAATGCAAGCATAAGCATATCAATTATAATATGGCTGAGCCCTTTTTTCATCTGTACAAATTTTAAACTCCAAAACCCAAACCCTAATTTCTATCTCCTTCCTCCTCTCTCCTCCATCCTCCTCTCTCTCCTCGACGTGCGTACCTAGCCTGCCAGAGCAATAACGGCGACAACAACAGCAACAACCAACACCCACAACAACGATAATTTTTAATATCGAGGTACCCGACTTTTCCAATTAATTTCTCTTCCAATTCTTGTCCGTTTTAAATCCGTAAATTCCTATAGAAAGCCCACATGACCCTCTGGCATTTCCTTCAAATAGTTTTATTTATTCTGCAATAAATTCTAGGTTTAATTAGATTAAAAATCATGAAAAATCAGTTTTCAAAAACTTAAAAACCCCGGTACGAGGTACGTCCCGACAAACCGGGTGACCCCGTCGCAAATCGAGAGTACCAAAAGGTCCTAACGACTTTGCGGATGTGCAGACTTTGACAGAATTCAAGTTGGTTGCGTGTACGCGACGAATTTGATCCGTATCCGTCAAATTTTTCCGTATCGGGCTTTTTTGATATTTCTCAATTACTTTGTACACACTCATCAAATCACGACAAAACTTGCGCCATTGGACTCAAAATATTTTTTTGGTCATGTATGCCAAGTTTGGTCCGATTCTGAGAACGTTGATCGGGACGTCATTTTGGCGGGCCCATAATCCCACTCAACGGGCGATTTTGTGCATGGCTCCTCGGAATCCAAAATTGGACATATCGTTGAGTTCATCTCGGAAAAATAAATCTATAGACGTATAGTTTGACGACTTTAGAGACCGTAGATTTTGGTGCGCATTTCGATACAAAGAGGGTCCAACGGCGGACATCATTTTGATCAGAAATTACAATTTTGCCCCTGTTCTAGAATTTGACTTTTAGATAGGCGTTTTTTGGGTATATCTTTTATTCCAAACTCGTTCGTGATGTTTGTTGCAGCATCCGGAGTTATCTGCGTGATTTAGCTTTTTTTTGGCTTCGTTTATTTGTCGGTTCGAGCTACTAGATCTTCCCTTTTGCACATAACCGTAGACAAGATACCTTGTCACTACCACATTTCTAGTGTGAGGATATTTTTTCATTTTTGGGGTAATTTAAATTTATTTGAATTTATGGGAATTTTTAGGAATTATTTTGGAATTGTTTGGACTAGATTGATTTTTGACTAGTTTTGACCCTTGTAGACCAACCTAGAAGCTAACCCTAGTTAGTGTGGACTTGGTTAGGTTATATGACTCTAGTCTAACCTAAGCTAATCCTTGGTTTGGTCATTAGACTCTAGTTAGCAATAGGAATTAGAAAGTCATAAGTCATGGCTTATGATTTAGAACCTTTGATAAATCATTTAACTCATAGCCTTGTAGGTTGGCCCAAAGCCCAAGACAATTGCTAAGCCCTAATCCCTAGACTAAGTGGTCGGCCACCCCTATCTACATTGGGAACATCACCCTATAAATACTCTCCTAATTTTAGGGTTGTCTCTTTCTTAGGAAAGCTCAAAGTTTAAGAAAGGTTTGTTTCCTATTTCATTTAATCCCTAGATTTCCATTCCTTCTCCTTTTTTATTCAAATCTCTTCCATTAGGTTCTAATATACCCACTCTTGCTGTTGTTGAAGTTTCATTTCAGTTTGGTATTGTTTTGTAGGATTGGGACATCAAGAAGAAGAGCTATTGAAAATGGGGTTTTCTTGAAAGTTCAACTATAGGTAACTCCTCCATTTCTCCATGAAATTTCGATTTCTTTTCATATTTAGGAAGCCCTAGGAGTCCCCTAAGTGTCTGCATTGGTTTCGTGTCGGATTTCATAAGTTTCGTGTCCGTTTGGACACGTATCAGAGACTGTTCAGAGGTGTTTGTCGAAAAGCCTCAAAGGGCATTTCGATTTCATTTGTGCAATATTTTTGAATGGAAATATTTGTTTATATGTCGTTTATGAGATTCTTCTTGACTGAGGTGATTATAGTGTCTGTTTGTGTCAGATTCGTGGCTTGGACACGGCCATCACCACAGTCCACACTTTCTCCTGCTACTCGGGGGTTCCACAGGACATGACACGGGGTCTTTGGACACGAAATTCAATGGAGACCTAGGGGCAATGTCTGTCAAGACATCCCCAAGTCTTATCGGGTTTCATTTAGTATCGAGAGAGTTCTCTCAATGTCCATGGTCGACTGGACTGGGTTTGTCAGTCCAGTTTGGGCTGTGTTGGATTCTTGGCTATTGGACACGTTTGTATCCTGTTTCTGGACACGACACGACTCATGTGACACAAGCACTTGTGTTTGCACCATTACCAATCATTCCAAATGCATCTTAATTGGTTTTATGGGAGTAACTGGATTCGAAATAGGTTTCCTGTGTTTTCCTGATACGCTTAGTGTATCAGTTATGCACACCCTGTTCTTCATAGTTAATTCCTGTTAGTTAGTGTTTTTAATTGCCATTGAAATCCTGAACATGTGTATTATTTCATGGTAGATTAGTCTTACAAGTTAGAATAGGTTTTATGTGTATTAAATGGATTTTGACACTGAGTTAGATTTCTGAATTTCCTGTACACTCGGATACCTGGTTTTTCCAGTTTTAAGATGATCTTGGGCAGTCCAAACTACCTAATTAAACACTGTTAATTTCATGATATTAGAGCCCTAATATATTCTCCTATATGTTATCTTGTGTGTGTCAAAATTTTGGGTTTAATTGATTGTATTTTGTTCATGAAGACTGAGATTAAATGCTAGACTGTAAACTGGACACGTGACTGTTTTGAACTATTTTTCCTTTGTGTTTTATTATTGAACTTGGGTGTTTTCCCATGTTGCATAAACCTAGGAAGGGACTGAGCTGAAGACTGAAACCTGGGACTGAGTTCAGTCTCCAGGAACAGTTGTTTTGGGATTTCATTCCCAGTTATTTGATAACCTGATTTACCTTTACATTAATTTGCAATGTTCTTCATAATCTGGGGTTTTGTTCTATGACTGAATACTGAATTCAGTTCCTAAGTTTGTGAGATGATTTCTTTCCCTTTAAACTAAGTTTAGATGATCATGTATTAGCCACTATTTTATGAAAACTATCAACTGTTTTTGATGTCCAATATTGTATTAATCTGAGAATGAAGTTTTGGGGTTTAAAACTGGAATATGGGACTGACCCTTACTGTTTTTCCCTGTGCCTAGTTCACTTCTCTTTTCAGTCCAATTTTGACAAACTGTTTAGAGTTACACATACTCCACTGATTTCTGATTCCTGTTTCACACCACACTCACACAGCCCCCTCATGTATGCCTCACTCATTACTCACCCACACACACACATCCTTCACTCCATTTTACACACACACTGATATTCCCTTTTCCTGTCACATGTCCAGTGCACCAAGACACACACACACACATGTTCCTCTCTCATATGTACACCCTTATTCTCATGCTACACTAGTTCACACACCTTCTCTTTTTGCCTATCCTATTACCTAATGTATAGTATATATGTAAGGTAAACTCTAATATATGTATCTATAATGCAAATTGTATTATATATATATATATATATAAGTTAATAATGTATTGTGAATATATAATATATATGAATATCTATTTATGTATGGATATCATATAGGTATGTAATGTATATATAGGGTACATAGATATTTGTGCTAAATAATTGTGTATGTGTGATGTTAGTTTGACCTAGTGACTGTATAGGAGTACTAAGCTAGACTTGATTAGACTAAGGTAGACTAGTTTGACCTAGTTTAGACTTGGTTGACCAACAGTTGACTTTAGCCTAGATTGACCTAGAATTATGTAGAATGCATAGTAGGACTTCATTATACCATTTTGGACTTGTTGTGACTTGTGCTGTTCTGATTAGGAGCCAGACACCACTCCTCGGACAGTACTTTCATATTGGACACTCAGATACCAGGCGAGTACATTCTCTGATCATTTCATATCCTACTTAGAATTATTTCCTGCATTAAATTACTTTACTTGTTACTGTCACGTTGGTCACACGAATTGGTACTATATGGATCCCTTCTTGAGATGTTATCCTTAGGGAGCATCGGGTACAACGTGTTCTGTGCGTTTCACTTACATGGCGTATCACTATGCTTCATTGGTTCTTTGATCACTTGTGACATATACTCTTATGATCACAGAGTCTCCTAGAATCTCTTATCCCATTTACTGGGTATCCTAGAATCTCCTACAATCCCCATTTATGGGACATCCATGTATCACCCTTCGGGGGCCTTGCATGGAATCATAACATAACCTGGTTGGATCCTTGTGTATTGATTGGGGGTACGGGGGAGTAGAAATAGACATGTGAATACTATCCAAGTAGTGTAGCATCAGAATCTCTTCCATAGTGTAGCATCAGAATCTCCTATGCCATTTACATGTCTATATTGTACTCTGACTCACTAGCCACTGTTAGTTTCTATCTATAGTAGATATTTCTATTACAGTTCCTCTCTGTTTACATATTGTACTTCCTTCAGTACTTGTATCTTACTTTACTGCATGATTATATTTTTTAACCTGCTATGAACTGTTGAGATGTACTGTGCTCGCTCCTGTCCTGACTGGACCTGTTGAAATATTACAGAGGACGAGGAGGAGGCCTGTCTGGATACTTTCTACGGGGCAGCCTTAGATGACACTTGCGAGCTGGACCCTCAGGAGGACCCAGCTCTAGCTGAGGACATCACCCCCATTGTCTAGACTAGTCTAGTTAGGCTTATCTTTTATGTAGTCTTGAGACATGTTTTAGCTAGACTTTATTCTGTTCTGAGTTGTATATATTCTTTTATTCTGTATCTGAGACCATGTACCTCTGGATATTTGCTGGGATTATCTTAGACTACTTTATCATCTATTTTCCTTGAGTTCTATTTCATATCGTGCTATCTCTTCCTTAGTTGTGATTGAGTTTATTCACTGCTATATCACCCCCATTCGGGGAGTATAAACTGTTTAGAGATATATTGTTAGATGTATGTATGACCTAGTGTGACCTAGTGTACCTTGGTTGACTTAGATTGACTTGGTTTGACCAAGTTTGACTTAGTATGACCTAGATTGTATAGCATATACTAGAAATCATGCCATACGCTGTTAAACCCTATTTAACTCATGCATATCTCATGTTTAGGTCTGTGACTTCACTCTGAGCCTCGATACACTGTTGACATTTTCCACCAGATCTCAAGCGAGTACATTCTCTGATAGTATTTCTGTTTTATGATATCGTCTATGTTTCTTGTACTTAGTGTAGATATTCTTGTTCTCTTGACATATTGTACACACAGATTGGTATTTGTCTGGATCCCGTCATGAGATATTATTCCTTTACTTAGTATATCATGTGCAAGCCTTCTTGTTCCTTGTGTATTATATAGACATGATTCCTGTGAGGGGCTCGCGACCTTCTTAGAAAATACGTGTCATGATATGTCATGGTTGGATCCACTATACTAGTCAGGGGCGGGGGTACTAGCGAAGATATGTGATCAAATCACTCCCGTACAAGATATTTTTTTCCGTGAGTGTTAATCATACACCTTACGTATGATTAGCTGGGCTATTATTCTCGTACAATTTTCTAAGCTGATCACATATTGAAACTAGTTCTAAACTCACATAGATAGTAGTTTTTCTGATTCTTGTACATGATATACACTGTTCTTTTGCTCTTATAGTCTTGATATGCCTTACCATGATTCATGTACGTACCACTTACCTTGTATATTCTCTCTATTTACTGCTATATATTCTTTACTGTCTAATTAGAACTGTTATTAGAGATTTGTGCTCGTTCCATCCTGACTGGATATGTTGACAAAATTTTACAGATGATGGCAAGGACGAGTGTTCTTCCTACTATGGTCCTCATGACGTAGTGGACGTAGACCGGGAGACCCTTGTCCAACATAAGTTAGTTCCAGCCGATGAGGCATTAGTGGTAGCTATGCTAGATTAGTTTAGTACTGGACTTTGTCTCCAGATTACACTTTGGCTTATTATTATTTAGTATTTGTATTTGTATTTGAGATTGATGACTCTGAGACTTTGGACTTGTATTATTTCTGTGTTAGATCTTCTGGATGATATTTTTCACATCTTGTTGTCTTTATCTTTTAGTATCATCTATCTTTCTTAGAGTTTGTGATTGAGTATATTATATTGTCATTACTTATCCTTCGTTCGGAGTTGACCATTCTCGATAGGTTTTGATATTATAACTGTTGTTAGATAATAGACCTAGACATCGTTCTATTTCGTTTCTGCTACATAGGCTGGGACGTTGTCTCGCACTCGTGCCCTTACTCCGGGTGCGGGTCGTGACACTATAAGACTGATGCTGCAAAAAAAAGAGAAAGAAGCTACTGAATGTTAAACTCACCTCCGGGATTTAGAAATAGAAATGGCTCGGCTCTAAGAAGCACTCAAAGCGGCTCGACGACGTGAAGAAGAGGTATTAGAAATGCATCAAATTGCTAGGAGCCAATTAGATGACCTGATGAGGCAGCATGATGCACTTATCCAAATCGAATGTGCATGTCATGACCCGCACCCTGAGGAAGGACACGAGAACGTGGGTACGTCCAGCGTGCGCCACAAAATCGGTGGTAGATTGATGTATAGGTCGTCTATAAATACTACAACTAGACAAAATATAAGGGTACCTGTCATCTCCGTACGGAGGTATAATATGGCATAACTCAATCACAAGACAAACTAGGATAGATAGCACAAAATGGAAATATGATAGAAGGAAAAACTGGAAAAGAGTTCAAGATCTAACACAAGCTCAGATATATAAACACATCACAGAAACTCAAAATATAATATAAAAACTATAATCTGAAAATACTAGCTGGATCGCAGTCCAGGGAAACCTAACTAAGCTATACTAGTCCAAGTGTGCAAACTCTAGTGGCTCAACTGCCAGGTCACAGTCCTGGCATATGTCTCCATATGCCCCGACCCCATAGTAGGTCGGGCAGTCTGCCTCAGAATTATCTGTAATATATCAACAATATCCTGTCAGAAAAATGAGCAAGTATAAAACACTAACAGCAGTTCCATATGAATTGGCAAATTCTATAAGAGACAATCATAATGAAATACAAGACAAATATCAAAGCAGGAAATATAACTGGGTATGTGAAATATGATATTATGTCATGGTGATAATACAGGAATATAGAATAGAACAGGGATATATGATGTATAAAAGTAAACATAAAAGGTGCCATGAATTATTAATATGTTATGTGATCGATTTAGGTCCAGATCAGGCTGTTCCATCTGACCAGCTATGAACAGGTGTACAAAAGAGCAAGATCAGGCCGGCCACCATAGAAAGCTATGAACAAGTAGGGTCAGGTTTAACCCGTCGTGAGGCGAGGGTATAGCTATGAACAAGTAACAGGTACAAGTGTGAAGAACAAGTAGGGATTTGATCACACAACCACTAATAACTCCCCATCTCCGAATAATATAATGGATCCAGACATGACACGTCATGAACGGGACTCAAAAGCAGAGGGCCAGCCCACTCCCAAGTCAATGTCTATACAAGTACAGGTAACAAGTCGAGCAATGTACTAATATACCAAGTAATCTAGGAACAATATCCCATGACAGGATCCGACGTATACTAGTCCGTGAAATCATTGTATCAGGAATCAAGTAAGACACTACAACTGAATCAGATATTGCAGATATCAAGACAATGAAAACTATCAGTGAATGTACTCGCCTGTGGTCCTGAGCTGATAAGGTGAACAGATGCACAGAGTAATCACAGACCTAAAGATGATATACCATAAGTCAAAACAGGGTTTAATAATGAAAGGGAAACTAATCAAGTCATGCTATGCAAGTCTAAGTCAAACTAGGTCATACTGGGCCAAACTAGGTCAAACTAGATTATACTTGGCCAAACTAGGTCAAACTAGGTCATACTAGGTCATACTGAGCCAAACTAGAACAAACAAGGTCATATTAAGTCAAACCAAGTCAAACTAGGTCAATCTGGGTCAATCTGGGTCAAAGGTTGACTTACAGTTGACTTTTGGTCAACTGGTCAACTCTAGGTCAACCTTAGGTCAAACTAGTCAAATGTTGACTAACAGTTGACTTTCAGTCAGCTGGTCAACTTTGGTTGAGTCCGGTCAAGTTCTAGTCACTTTTAGACTAAGTTTGACTTTCGATTGACTTTTGTTGACTTTTGGTCAAAACGGTCAACCGAGGTCAAAACTAGTCTAAGAGCACTAATCCTAGCCATTACCAACCAAGACAATTAATTTCTAACTATATCTTAACACCTTAAACCCATACCTTAGCTTCTTGGTAATTACCTTAACCTTACCTATTATCCTTCACAAAGTATTCCCAATACCTTGTCCCGATACAAAGGCAACCCTTCCTAACCTTGGTAGACTGACCTAGGTTTCTTAGGGTAGCTAGACACTAACCTATCTAGATATTACCAACCAAGAAATCTACGTATCTAGCCCATCCAGTCCATCTTATCCTCATATTGGTCATTCTCAACGTACCTTAAGGTATCATGAGACACCCTATGGTATCTTGATATACCACCCTCCTAACACTATCCAACCATACTAGCTCACCCTCCACACTCCTAGTGTCTTAGAGTATCATACTCACTAGCTCTATTAGGATACTAACCCTCATCTCAATTAGGTAGGATACTAACTTATCTAATACACTCACTAACCCACACTACTAACATATCCAATAATTCTCACATTCTAACATCTCATATCCTAACAAATCACTAACATATAAGCTAATATCTACTAACAATTTTAACTAACAAATATCTAACAACTTGCTAGCAAACCATATCTAACAAGGGCTAACTAATAAAGGCAATGGGCTAAATGAAAGGGGGCTAAGTGGGGTTAAAACAAATGGCTAAAAGGGGCTAAATGGGCTCACACTGCTGCCATAAGCTGCTGCTGCTTGCTGCTGCTGCTTGCTGCTGCTGCTGCTTACTGCAGCTGCTGCTGCTTGCTGCTGCTTCCTGCTTGCTGAAGCTGCTGCTGCTTTTCTGCTTCTTCTTACTGCTTACTGCTTCTGCTTTCCTGCTGCTTCTCCCCCTTACTTTCTCACTCTCAACTCACCTATCCATCCATCCATACATACACATAAATATATACACACATCTACACACACCTATATATATATATATATATATATATATATATATATATATATATATATATATATATATATATATATATATAACACATGAAAATAGACACACACACACACACACACACACACACACACACACACACACACACACACACACACACACACACACACACACAACTACCAATACATATATATACTCTCAAATATAAAGAGACACACACACACACAACTTATATATATATTTAAGATACATGAATGAATATGTAAGGACACTCAAGAACAACATTTATAACATCAAAAATTTGAGATTAAAACATGTATTAAATTATTTAAACATAAAGACAAACACAAGTGTGTCCAATATTAGAGGTTTTCCACATGGACACAACAACACATTAAGGACACTCCTAATATCTCCAAATGGACACAAAATGGACACAAATGGAGACACAACCATGTGGGTGATTCCTATGGGTTCAAAATATTCCTAAATGCATGAGAGTTCGATTTAGAGGGTAGATTTTACCTTCCGGGAGGCAAAATCTCAAGGAACTCCTTCCGATACGGCACCGACACGAAGGGATCTCCAAAAGGACACGAACCAATGCAAACTCCTCTCAAACTTGGTTAGCACCCTCTCTTGCTTGAGTAGAGAAGAAATAAAAAAGACTGGGTGAAAGAATGGATTGATTTGGGGATAAAATCAATGGAGGTTCTTCTCAAATTTGGGGAAGAACTCAAGAGAGAGAAATTTGTGGCTAAGAATGAAATGAAGATGACTCATCCCCCTCCCTCTATGGCCGGCCATAATGGCTTGGTCATCGCATTTTGGCAAAGTCCAAAATGCCCCCTCTTGTCTCATTAGGTTCAACTTAAGTTAGGTTTTGGTTTGGGGCTAAAATAGACTAGTTTGAGTCTCTAATCAACCCAACCTAGTCTTGAATATTTAGTCTAACTATACTAACTTAAATATTGTTATGTGGGCCATGCCTAACTAATGAATGGGTCCCACTAGAGTCAAAGCTACCCCGGGTCTCCGATACAAGTCGGATTGAGTTGAAATTCGAACCCGACTCAATTAACCCCAAAATAATATTATAAATAATAAAATAAATCCAAAAGTATTTTTAAAATGAAAAATGACCAAAATACCCCTATTCTTGAAAACTAGGGGTGACAGTGCAGAACTGGAACATCGAGCTGATTCGCTACAAACTTTTGATCCTGAGTCTGGGAGAGCTCTTTCTAGGCAGAGGGTGCTCGACACCAGAGTAGAGAGAGCTGAGAATTTAAAGAGACTGATCGTTGACCTTAGTACTCAGCCTCCCCAGTAAAGCAATCTATAGAAGCTTTTGTCTTTTTGTCTTTCACATGATGTACTTTTTAACATTTTGAGCATCATTGAAATAAAAATTAATGCTCTTTTTGTAGTTCTATTACTTATTATATATCTATAGTAGATATAAGTAATAGATAGAATAGGAAAATATGTTCAGAGATACTAGACATGACATATCTCCTAAAAGAAAATAACAATACTAATTATATCTGTTCAGAGATAATGCGGACATGACAGAATATAATTATCAGAATAATGTCATTTCAAAAGACGACTTTACCAGAGGTAATGTAGACGTAATAGGTCGCTAATATAGATAATATAATTCATAGGTAATGTGGACGTGGATTCATGTATCTATTGATTATCTTTAAGTCAGCTGGGACTCAAAGATAGGATATCTTTTAAAATAACTGGGTTCTAAAAGATGAGGTTTATGATAAGGTGACACAATCTGGATATACTCCACTGGGGATTTTGAAGATTTATTATTTGAGATTTTATTTACAGAAGAGTGTACAATATTCAAAAGATGTTTTGTACATTCTTCAAACATAGTATTTTTTTAAGAATTTGCCATTGATGGGCATTATAGCAACTCGGTCGTCCATACCAGTCAATTGATAAGCTCCGTTTGAGAAAACCTTGCTTACAATATAGGGACCTTCCCATTTTGCTTCAAATTTGCCTTTGCTCATATGTGTCATAGTCATAGGACGTTTGACAGTAAGAACTAATTCGCCTTTTTGGAATGCTCGTACTTTGACTTACGGTTGAAAGTTTTTGAGATATGGGCTTGATATAACTGAATATGCTGTTGAGCTAATAGCCGCTTTTCGTCAAGCTCTTCAAGCTCCTGAAGTAGACGACGATCATTGTTTTTTGTTGTAAGCTCATTGGCAATTGCAATCCTTAAGGAGGGGATTTGAATTTCCATTGGTAGGACAGCTTCGCATCCATACACCAAGGAGACACTACCAAAATAAGTCATATTGGCGACGAATTTAGCGACTCCGAGTATAACATCGCTACTTTTGTGTATTTAGCGACGTCTATAAAAGACGTCGTTGAACGTCACTATTAGCGACGTAGAATGTTGAGTAGCGCCAAGCATTATTTTTTGGAAAGTAGATGTCGTGGTCTCGTCGCAAAACGTCGTTGTTTTGTTTCATTTAGCGACGTTTTCTGAATCATACTTCTGTACGTCGCCGTATCTTTAGTTTATAGCGACATCTTTTTTAGACGTCGCTAAAAAGTTTCATATAGGGTTCAAGTGCCGATCGACTTTTCATTTTTTTCACCCTAAATTCTTTTTGCTCTCTCGTCCCCAAATTTTCCTTCCCCTCTTGTCCCTCCGGCGTCCCCCTCCCTCCGGCGCCCCCTTTCCACGGCGGCCCCCTTTCCTGCGGCGACCCCCGTTCCTCCAGCGTCCTCCCTCCACCGGCGACCCCCGTCCCTCCGCTACTCCTCTATCATCGATTCCCCTCGTCGATGCCGACCCGACCAGTCCCCTCCGCCGCTGCTCCAGCCCCGGCGACCCCGACCCGACTTCGACCAAGGTAGGAGTTTCATTCTCTGACCATTTCATTCTTGCTTGGACATATTTACTTGTTATAGACTAGTTTACTTGTTGTTGTCACGATATTATCATGGATTAGTACTATATGGATCTTTTCATGCGATGTTATTCCCTCGGATACATCGGGTATATTATACTCATGTACTTTATCATGTGCATCGTCTACTCATTGTATTCATATTTATTCATGTATACTCATGTGATATTCATGTACACTCATGATCATGTGAGCCTTCATGTATAACCAGTGTTCATATGGACTAGCTATCCATGTGACATACTACTTTCATGTACAATAACATAACCTGGACAGATCTTTGTGTACTGATTGGGGCAGGGGGAGTATTTATTTGGTTATGTGATCTACACCGTTTTCATGTGCAACTCCAAACTAGATTTAAGTCATATATAACCTAAGCCAGTTTACATAACCAGATTGTGCTCTACACCACATAGTTAGTTCAGTTCTCTTATTATATCATGTATATCTATTTTCATATATCATGTTCCCTTTTACAGTCTTATTTGTTTATCATCAGTTCTTATATATTATTCTATAGCTTGTTTCATATTTCCTTTCATGTTATAATCTGTGTGAGAGAGATGTATTCATTTCTGTCCTGACTGGAATTGTTAAAATATTAAAGATGATGAGGATTGCTACGATACTTACTATGGAGCAGGCCTAATTGACACAGGTGACCTGGACCCTCAGCAGGGTCCAGTAGTCGCTGAGGACTTGCCATGAGTTTAGATTGGACTTATATCATTACCTATTTATGAGACATTGTGATTGTATTGAGATTATTTATGGTGTGGTTTACGCCGAGACTTATTATATTTGTGACTCTCTCTGTTGAGATTATCTTATCTTCTTTTCTATCTTAGTTGTGATTGAGTTTACTTATTATATTGTTCTCCTTTCGGAGCATATTCTAGATTGTGATAAATATGGTGACTTAGGACAGCGTTCTATTGTCGATACTGCGGCGTAGGCTGGACGTAAGCACTTCTCGTGCCCTTTCACTGGGTGCGGGTCGTGACACGTTTTTTGTGGTAGCCCATGCAGGTCCTCTCAGTCGTAACTAGTACAATTTCGTAGTGGTACTTGAACTAAAGTATCACTACAGCCTGCAGTAGGATATATGATATAAATTAATGTACTCAATCACATTAGAAATT
Organism: Iris pallida; assembly: GCA_029216955.1. NCBI lineage: Eukaryota > Viridiplantae > Streptophyta > Magnoliopsida > Asparagales > Iridaceae > Iris > Iris pallida. Next base: position 22,513 of record JANAVB010015094.1, on the reverse strand, counting down.
TTTTTATCTAATTCTTGCTGCTAATTGTCTTCTTTTGAAAACAAACTGTCCTCCTTTGATTATATCGCTTCTTTCTCAGTAATTGATTCCTTGTTTGATCTGTTTTTGGGATGGTGGAGACACGATCACAACGCTCTGGCCTAAGGGATACCGCTGAGAGGTCGGCCAGTTCTTGCCCGACTCAACAGGACCCTGGGACCACAGTACCTCTTGTTCCAGCTCAGGTGGGCCCGTCTGCAACTTTGGGGGTGCTTCTCCACCGGTTTCGAGGACTACCCCAGGAGTTCAGGGGATGCTACCACTACCACCTCAGGGGACAGTTGATATAAAACAGTTCTTCGCTTTCATACAGCAGATGATGGAGACTCAGCGGCGCCAGACGGAGGATATAAGGCAGGGCATTGACAATGCCCATCAGCTAGCCGTGGTGGCAGTAGAGAAGATGGCTGCCAAACCATATAAAGGGCATATACAGCAGTACCAGCCGAGGACTCTAGGCATTTAGAACTCCCAGAAGATGCGACCGTAAGACTTCAAGGGTACCGAGGGTATCCTATATGCCGACGACTGGATCGAGCATATAGAGGAGATCTTTCGTCTCACGGAGATACCGGCTAGGCTCTAGGTAGAAGCAACAGGCAGTCAGATGCAGGACCTTGCCCGCACTTGGTACCAGATAGACCCCAGGGTTGGTACAAAGGGGCAGATTTAGGAGGCTTTCAAGAAGCTTTTCAAGAAGAAGTTCTTCCCCGACACAGCACTTGGCACTTTGGAGACGCAGTTCGAGAACCTGGTTCAGGCGAACCTGACAGTAGAGGAGTACGTCGAAGAGTTTTGCTGCCTGGACAAATTTTTGGAGGGCCTTAGCGAGACAGCTGAGGCTAGAAGGTTCAGGAAGGGCTTGGTTAAGGAAGTCAAGTCCTTGACCAAGAGCAACAGAAATGCTACTTTTGAGTAGATTTTGATAGGAGCTATGGCAGCGGAGGACGACCTTGAACTGAAGACGAAAAGAGAAAATGATTTACATGGAGCCAGTGGCAGTGGGGGCACGGCCAAGAGGCCCCATTATCAGCAGTATCAGCATCAGCAGAAGCCTTTTCAGCAGAAGCAGTTTCAGCAGGCACATAGGCAGCAGCAGGCCATCAGTTGCACTTTCTGCAAGAAGCTAGGACATGTATAGAATGAGTGCAGGAAGAGGCTAGGAAAGTGCCTACTTTTACTACCAAAATACAGGCAAATAGCGACTGAATTATTAGCGACGGACAACTCAGTCGCCTATTAGCGACTGAAAGGCGACTGATAGGCGACGGCGTAGTTTATTAAAATATATCATAACGTTAGCGACTAACTAACGACATGGTAGCGACGGATACTGTCTAACGACGGACTAGCGATAGCAGAATCCGTCGCTACGTTTCAGCAAAAATTAAAAAAAGGGTTTTTATTTTCATTCTGAAAAATTCCCTCCCTTCCCGGATCACCCAACCCCTCCGGCGTCCCCCCCTCCGGCGACCCCTCCTCCGGCGACCCCCCTTCGTCGACCCGTCCTCCTCCGACCCCCCTTCAGGGCCCTCTTCTTTCCTCCTCACTCGTTTTTCGTCGACCCCCCTCTGGCGTCCCCCCCTCCGTCGACCCGCCCTCCGGTGACCCTCCCTTCAGGTACTGTTTTTCCTCCTTTCCCTCTCATTTTCCCCCTAATTTTTAGATTTTTGTATTTTTTTGCTTATTAGGATTTCGATTATGGGCGAGGGGTTTCGACTAGGTACTCGAAGACGTAGCACGTGTTCTCTACATGTATTATTGCTACGTCTTCAAATGGTAGGGTGCTAACTTGTGTTATTGGATTGAATTGATACTAAATAATTGAATTGATACTAAATAATTGATACTAAATATAAGAGTTAGTTTAATAGTTAAGTATCAGAGTTGGTTGAGTGAGGGAAGAGTTGGCTGCTCTTGAAAGCATCTAGGTGAAGGAGTTACCCCCTCTGTGCAGGCTAATGGCCAGGAATAAGTAAGGGGATTGGGCCCATATTGCCTCGACAAGTGCAGACAATGCCTTGCCCTGGCACCTGACCAATAGCAAGGAGGGAATCCCTACTACAGATAGATGAGTGGTGGTATGCCTAAGAGGTTAGAGTATCAGACAAGGATGTAACAGAGAGTAGGTGTTGGTTATATTTTCTGAAGGGACCCCTTCTTTTTCTTTCATGTGGAATTGTATTGTAAGTATCCCATGGAAGCATGAGCGAATGTGAGGAAGTTAGATGAGTAGTGGTATGCCTAAGAGGTTAGAGTATCAGACAAGGATGTATCAGAGAGTAGGTGTTGGCCTATGTGTGTATGTTCCAGGTATTTAGGAGTGGTTTAGAGAGGGTGAAGGCCACAGGGCATATGGTAGTAAAGTGTAATGTGTGTTGTGTAGGCTTTGGCTTTAGCTACTGCTATTTATAGAGTGAGTGGGAGTTTGAAAAAAGGATTTTAGGCATTGTGTGTATCAATAGAGGGTTTGGTATCATAGTGTGGCCTTGAGTCTGGCTATTAGGCAGTGGCCTTGGCCAAATGTTAGATGTGACAGTAGTTTATAGGGCATACACAACATGTATGCTACAGCAAGACAGGTTAGGAAGAGAGAGAGGGGTCGGGCTTTTAGCAGATTGGCCATAGGCTTCTGTGAGGGATTAGTGATTAGGATATTAGAATTTGATAAGTTAGTGTCTTAGTTAGTATCTTGGGTTAGTAGAGTTTAGTGTAAAATAAAGGGGATTAGGATATGTGTGAGTATCAGTAAGATACTTTTGTACCAGATCCTTAGGCCTAGTATCTGGAGTATATGTGTATGTCTCGAGAAGGGGAGATGCTTAGTATCAGTTGTTAACCTAGGTTTGGGTTCATCCTATGAGAGAATGTTAAGGATATGTAGAATGAAGGGTGAATATCAAATGTATCAGACTTTAGGTTTGATGTGTGAGTGCTTAGTATGTCAGTTAGAGGTAAATTTGTGTAGTGTGCAGAACATTTTGCATAAAGAGAGCAGTGGTCATGGGAGGGTCCAAATGGCCCAGGTTTGGCATAGGCCATATGGCCACTTGGCTTGAGTTAGGTTGAGGAGTTGGTATCAGATGTCAGAATGTAGATACCAGGTATTAGGATGTTAGTGTATTAGGAATTTGGTTAGTTATTGAACGTGCTAGATGATGTAGGATGGTGATTTAGTAAGTATCCTATAAGAGAAACCAAGTATCAGTAGAGTGTTAGTCTATCATATATATATGACACTTTAGAGTTGGAGTTAGGAGTACCAACCATGTATCCTTGGGAATTTCCTGTCATGTATTAGTAGTGTCTTGAGTGTCATATCGAGATGGGCACTTGGCCATCAAGCCAATCCCAGAGGGGTCGAGTTTGGGCCCCTAGCTTGAAGTGTCAGAGAGTAATAGAGATTGTTAGCTTGGTTAGTTTTGATAGTGTTAGCGTATGTGTTAAGTAGAGGAGAGGGTGCATAGGCAGGTGAACAGGTCCTGTTGGACCTGGATTTTGGGCATGGCCAGTGGCATTGTAGTAGTTTATTGGCATAGTAATTACTTTACAAATAGCAGCAGCTGCAAATTCAAGCCACACAGCAGTAGCAGGGGATGAGTTCCTAGATGTTCATGATGGGTTATCTCCGGGCGCGGCCCGTTCATCGGTCGGGGGAGCTACTCCTTCGGCCAATACTCCGACGACTACTCCGACGACTACTCCTACGACCACTCCGGCCGCTTCTACCCCTACGACCGCTCCCATTACGGCCAATCCCTATACGAACTTGGTGGTCGAACGTGGAGTCTACAGACGATGCGTAAGAGATCCTCCGACGTTTCCAGAGCCCCCAGCCGACGTCCATCTTCCGGAGCTGTGGGCCGATGGGCAGACATAAGTATATGGATTTTAGTTTATTGTAAATTCATATATTTATTCATATATTCTTCATAGTAGCTGATGTCGTACATTGTTTTTTTATCTCAAGTTTTTTCTGATCCATGTCGGGCAAGATCTAGGCGACTTGATTCGCAGTAATTTTCATGGGCCGTACCTGAACTTCGGCGACATCCCGGCGGAGGTGCGGTTCGTTTGGCTTGACGGCTGAGGGTATGTATAATTGTCTTTCTTTACAATATGTATCAAAAATTTGTTCATTCATGTGCGTTTATCATATTTGCAGGCGTCGTACTGGTGGCCGGAGCATAGGGACCAGGCCATCCGGAGGTGCTACAAGATCGTATCCAACAAAAGGATACGTGACATGATCCACGACCAGAAGGTGCTAGAGAGCCTGAGAGGTAGTGGATCAGAACATGGGTGCAAGGAGTGGCTCAGAGCAGATTTCTGGGCGGAGATGAAGAAGAAAATGGAGACCCCGGCCTATCTGGCCAAGTCTAAGAAGGCGAAGGCTGGCCGTGCAAAGGCTGGTCAGCACACGGGTGGTTCGATCCTGTGTACGGAGCACATGCACCGATTGGTGAGTATTCTATTAAATTGTCATATTTTTAAGTCTTAAACTCTACAAAATGAGTATTAATTTATGTTTAATTGTACAAGCGCGAGGAGGTCGCCGGGAAAGGCGGAGATCCGGACACCGTCGACTTCCCTACAGTCTTTGCGCATACCCACAAGTGCAAGAGTGATGGGAATCTCGTAGATGAGCGGGCCGCTAAAACTTATATAAGTTTTCTTATTCTTTATATGTATTACATTTTTATAATTGTAGATGATCGGACTACGAGTATCGATATCAGTACCCCATACTCATATAGTAATGGGCCGATACCGATTTCGATTGCGATACCGATACTAATAGGAATGGTCCGATACTCAGAGTATATGTATCAGGCCATTCCTATATGAGTATCGGTATTGATCTATTACTATATAAGTATGAGTATCGGTATCGGCCTATTACTATGAGAATTGATATCGGTATCAGTACATTACTATGAGTCTTTATATTAACTCTAAATTTATTTACGTTTATATAATATAGGAGAAGTTTGAGAGTCGGGTCGGTGACGGGGGTGAGGGAGGTGAGGGGGCTGGACCTAGCCAGCTGACAGATAGTAACAAACTATGGGTAGATACGGTCGGAGTAGGGAAAGGCGACAGCATATACGGTATTGGATCGTTTGCATCCCAGTCGTCCGTCGTTTCCAGAGCTCCACCTCCACCTCCACCTCCACCGCTACCTCCACCTGTACCAGTACGTCCTACCGACGGTGCTGCCATCTACGACCAGGTCACTATTACCCGTATATTATAGGATTTAGAAAATTATATATACGGTAGTGCAGGAGCTTCTGCTCCGACACCTATAGTACCGGTCGTTCCGGCTCCGACTGTGGCTCCGGCGGTTCAGACTTCGACCGATTCAACTCCGCTACAGCCTCCAGCACATTCGACTACAGCATCTCCGGCTACAACACCGACGGATCCAACACCGACTTCGAGAGTTCCTCTGACTCGGAAGGATTTTGAAGACGCATTACGAAATATGCTGGGTAGCTACACCCACCCGCCGCCTTCTCCGCCGTCGTCGACGTAGATATTATTTGGAAACTGTTTGTATTTGGGAACAATTTGGAACAATTTGGAACATTTTTGGTATGTGTGTATTTGGATACTGTTCGTATTTGGAAACTGTTTGTAAACTTTTTGGTATGTGTGTATTTGGAAACTGTTTGTATTTGGAAACTGTTTGTAAACTTTTTGGTATATGTGTAACTGTTTATATATCCGTATTGGAAACTGTTTATATGACTGTATATTGTGTGTGTAACTATCAACATGGATGTGGAGTGCAGGAAAAGCAAATCTAGACACAAAAAATTGTATTTAGCGATAGAACAGCAACGGAACAATGACGGAATATCTGAAAAATTGCAGTATAGCAACGGAAGAGCGACGGAATATCTGGAACATTTTGTCGCTAAGGTTTTGGAAAATATAGATTTAAAGTATAGCGACGGAATAGCGACATAACCGGTTCGTCGCTACAAGTCTGTCCGATACCAATAGCGTATCGAAAACACTTTAGCGACATACATTTTCATCTCTATAGTGTCACAACGTTAATCCTGGAATACGCCGCGAACCCGTCGATAGTTAGTCGGTAAAGGTAGCGACGGAATTTCTGTCGCTAATACGTCATAATTTGTAATAAATAGCGTGTCGCTAAATCTGTCACTAATCAGTCGTTATTTCCGACAAACTAGCGACTGATTTAAATTAGCGATACGTGATTTCCCGACAAACTATTTTCGTCGCCGATATGTCGCTATTTGGCTTTAGCAACAGAAAAATAACATTTAGTGTCGGTTACTGCCGTCTCTAAAAGCTTATTTTTTTGTAGTGTTTGTGGTACAGTAGAGCATCAATTGAGGGATTGTCCCATGGCTGCGGGACGTACAACTCAGGGAGTAGGAGCCAAGGCACCGGCAGGACAGTAGAAGGGACCATTGCCGACCCAGCAGCAGTAGTTTATCCAGCAGCAGACCAAAGGAGGTCAGCAGGGGCGAGCTTTCGCTATAGCAGCTGAGGAGTCCGAGCCAGTAGGAGATCTTATAGCAGGTTATATTCTTATCGACTCTTTTTCCGCATTAGCATTATTTGATTTGGGTGCTTCCCATAGCTTTGTGTCTGTATCATTTGCTGTTAGACACCAGCTTTCTTCTGGACCATTGCCTAGGATGTAATGCCCCAGTCCTAATATACGTAGGACTAGGAACGTAGACATGCCAGCCGTATAATAAATATACATAAGCTGTAAAATACAGTAAACCACAGCTAACTAATCTCATCCACAAAATAAAATCAAGCTTTTATAGAAATAAGTAAGAATTTGTCGGTTTACATGTAGTTGGGCGGAGACAAATTCACTACCAACTAATAAAAAGAAAAGAGATACATGACATAAGAATGAATTGGCAAAAGTAGCAAGAAAGGTCCAAGGCACGTATTCTTCGAAGGAATGGAGAAGACCACAACCCCAGCTAGAATACCTACGAAAGACATGAACACACACCTGGGGAATAACCAGGTCCTCAGAGGGATGTAACAAGATACAGGAAGAACATGATAATATGAACTGTCAGAATAATAAAATAATATATAAAAGACTATCCTAGACACAAATATGCAAAGGAGATTCTAACCGCCTAATGTGCAATTTAGAGGACAACTTTCATACGCATGGGTGGAATTTAGGCTACATGTATGTAACTGGCATCCAGTCATCCGTATCCGGCTGTAACGTCCAAAACGTCAGAGGGTATCTGCAAATAAAATCTCGCCATAGTTCCTTTCAAAAACTATGGTTTACCTGTTTGGCTTCCCATACACACTAGCGACTGTCCTCCTCCAAGATTTCCCATACTGACCAAGTCATGTCCATGACCCGCCCAGTTTTGTAACTGCTAGTCTCTATACCTTAATCGTAGCTGTTACGATCTATCCGTCACACGATAATAGAGATGGCCAGTCCATAAGTCGTGTCCCTAGCAAAATGTCTCAAACCGTGTAGTGTGAGTGTCATGGCCCAAGAAGATATAAGGATATCCCACAACAAGAAGGTAGTCCGCTAAAACTAAGTTAACATGCATATAGTAAACTAAAACGACTAATAGAGTCGCTTGCACCCAAATGTGGCTTGGATGCGCATTTATAACAATTAAAAATAACAAATACGCACAGTTTATAACAATTAAAAATAAAAAAATATGAAATAAAGTAAATAATGCAAAAAATAAATAGTATGACAGTTAATTAGCAATGTATACTTGCCTGGTATGTTTTCGAGTGTGGTGCGATGATCACGGTGGTACTGGTTTAACTTCAGCGTTACAACTACGTATAGGAGCCTCTGTTGATGACACAGATTATTCCATCGGGTCCAGAACGGTCAACTTAGTTAGGTTTGACATAATGAAGTACAGAATTGGAGAGAAAATAGAAATGTCGGGATTAGTCATGGGATGGAAGAAAAACGAAGAAAGTTGATTAAATAATATATACACGATTTTTAGGAAATCATTTATAATACTTGGAAAATATATATTATTAGTAAAAATAGTTTTTTTTAGATAAATATTTATAAAAGTCACTTTTAAGCAAAAACTCTAAGTTTATTAAAATAGGGTATTCAGATAGAAAGCTATATTTTATTGGTAAAATAGTTTAGACAATTATTTTGGAAATATTAGAAAATAGTTTTATAATTTGGGAACTATATTTCTGTGGTCAAAATATTTTTGGATAAATAATATAGAATATTTATTGTAGGGTTAAAATTAAATTTGAAATCTATTGCTAGAGTCAAGTCAAATCTGGTATTTTTATTACATATATTGCTTTTGATAAATAATATATAATAATAATGGTAACAAGTACTAAAAGTAATATTATGATATTCTCATATTAATGCATATGTATATATACAAATATGTACTAAAATTTTATATAAATAATAATAATAACATATATACCTTTTAACAATAATCCATACATTATAAATGATAATGTAAACAATAATAGTAATAGTAATGGGTAATAATGATAATAATAATAATAATGATAATATTAATTACTTTCCCTCTTCTTTAGAGACAGAGAAAGAATGAGAGGGTGAGATGGGGAATCGAGGGAAAGAGGAGGCTGAGAAGAGAACAGGAGGCGGAGGGATGAAGGGAGAAGCGGCGGCGTCGGGGTCGCCTGATGATGAGGTTGTGTTCTAGATGAAGTGGCGACGGGACTGGACCGGACTGGACGGGGAAATTCGGAGGAAGTGGGGTTTGGTGCAGCAGGCACGGCGGCGGAGGGAGCGACGGACGCTGCACGTTCACCGGCGCTCGTTCGTCGGTGCAGTCGCAGCACGGTCGTGCAGGGGCTGCGAGAGTCGGATGCTCGCGACGGACACTCCGGATCGAGGGCGCACGTGATTTCGGCCAGAGGCGGTCGGCGAGGGTTCGTTGTCCAGTGGCGCAGGCACGAAGGCTCGCCGAGGAATCTGACGGGGAAGCAGGGAGGAGACTCGACCACTACGGCTGTTGGCGGCTATTCTCGCAGGAACATCAGAGAACTCGACCGCGTCGGAGAAGAGGGCTCCGCGTGGCGGATGGCAGCGGGTCTAGGCTAGCACCGGCGGGGGAGAACTAGGGCAGAGGTGACGCTCTTCTACAGCGTCGGGGCCGGGGATGGCCACGGGCGACGCTCCGATTGCGGTACCGGTTGCGTCAGACAGGGAGGGCCAGAGCTTGTCTGTGCCGTGTGGATCTAGGCTCGGCGCGGCCATAGGGGTCTCGAGATTGGACCTAGAGTCTTCGGCCACGGCGATGGACATCAGGTATGGATCTTGGTGGTGATGATGTTGGTCAGGGGTGAATGAAGGAGGGGACGGGCTGTGTGTGGTTGTGGACAGGATCGACAGAAAAGAGGACAACGAATAGTGGTTTGATCGGGAGGTTCTGTGGTGGTGCTTACTGGAGTTGGCGACGAGTAGGGCTGGGCGGTGGTCTGTAGCATAGATGTGATGACGAGCGATCGGTGGGTCGAGGTGCTGCTATTGGTGGTGTTAAATGATCGGCTATGGTGGTCGTGGGGTGGTTGCTTGGTGAAGTCAGAGGATGCTACCAGGGGAGGCAATGATGGTTGGTGATGGAGCTCTAGAGAGGAGGTTAGGTGGCGGCCACGGCTCTGGGTTGTGGTCGGGTTGGAAGGTCGGTGTGGCGGAGAAGCAGGCTATGGTGGACGGGTTCGATGGTGGCAAGAAGAGGTCGGGGTGGAGAGGAGTTGGGGATGGCACTGGTGATTGGCAGAGTTTAGAATCAGGTTAGGGACATGATTTTGCCGTATCGGGACTGTCGACACGGGGGAGAGGATTCAATGTATATGTAAAAAATGGAATAAGATAGTCACCCGGGGTCGGACCCGAGGCCGTCACGGCTGACACGGAGGAGATGGACACTTATACGATACACGTACACTTGTGGTGGAGGAAATTATGGAGGAAAAATAATATGGAGGCTCCCCTATTTATAGCGGTGGAAACTCCTAGTGGGATAAGAATTAGGAAAAATTTAAAACCCCTTAGATAATTTCCACTTTTAGTTTAAATCAAAACAAATTCCTTAAATTTATCCATACGTCTAAACTAAAATAAATTTTTATCAAGTCTAAATTTAAATTACTATAAATGATTAATCATTACATCCATAAATTTTAAAATCTCTTTATAATATTTAGCAATAATAATTAATTCCAAAAATCAACATAAATATTTAAATATTAATAGAAAATATATCAAAATAGCTTTTTATTTTAAATTAAGCTAAAATAATTTCGAAAATCATAATTAATATTTAAAATCTTTGAGATAACTTTTTGCTAATAATTAATTCTAAATAAGTTATAGTAATTTTAGAAAATATACATGAAGTAAATTTCATGTACTTCACACAAGTAGAATATTCATAAAATCTAGTTTTTTTTTCTAAATTACCACTAAAATAAAATAAGATAGCATTTTAAATAATAATAATTTTGACAAATCTCGATGTGATACGTTTATGTACTAAAATATTTATCATATGTTATTTTCGAAACTATTACTATCTTGTAAAATAAAATCTATAAATAAAATATTTTCTAAAAATATATACCTCGCACATATTCGCACTCGTTGAGAAAATACAAAATGCAAACCTGTACGCAATGTACAATACGACAAATGCCAACTTATATGCGACGTACAAATCCAACTTACAAAATCAATAGTAAATTATTTAAAAAAAATCGTATTATAAATTTAGGGGTTTTACATAGGGATTGCAAGATCACGAGTGGGGGTGGTATTATCCTTGTCCGTGATGTTTGCAAGGATTGGAGAGTAGTTTTGGGAGGACGAGAACTGGATATGAGTCTTCTCGTAATGCCATTACCGAACTACGATATTGTACTCGGTATGGATTGGTTGAGCAGGCACCATGCCAGTATAGATTGTCGAGGCAATAGAGTTCTTTTCAGAGTGCCAGGAGAGCCAGAGTTCGAGTTCACCAGACGGGAGGCGGAGCAGAGAAGCAAAGTTTTCTGTGAAGTTTCAGCTAAGGAACAGAGATTTCCACATTCATTGATAGCTGAGTTTATGGATGTATTTCCAGAGGAGTTGCCAGGGTTACCTCCGGATAAAGATGTGGAGTTCTTTATAGACTTGGTGTCCGACGCAGAACCGATATCTCAGCATGTCTATAGAGTAAACACAACGAGCTTGTGGAGTTGAAGAAGCAGGTGGATGAGTTATAGGACAAAGGCTTCATCCGATCGGGTTCTTCACCGTGGGGTGCACCAGTACTCTTTGTACCGAAGAAGGATGGGTCGGTAAGGATGTGTATCGACTATAGGGCACTCAACAACCTCACGATCAAAAACAAGTACCCGCTGCCGAGGATCGATGATCTATTCGATCAGTTGAGCGGAGCGAAGGTATTCTCCAAAATTGATCTGAGGATAGGTTACCATCAAGTGAAGGTCCAGTTTGAGTTCATAGTGATGCCGTTTGGGTTAACTAACGCCCCGACGGTGTTCATGAACTTGATGAACAAGGTGTTCCACCAGTACTTGGACAAGTTCGTAGTGGTGTTCATGGACGACATCTTGGTGTATTCGAAGACCCCAGAGGAGCATGCGGAGCATTTGAGAGTGGTTCTGGAGACTCTTAGGAAGGAGTAGCTTTACGGCAAGCTCTCAAAATGTGAGTTCTTCTTGGATCGAGTTGATTTCCTAGGTCATGTTATGATCGGAGATGGGATCTCAGTCGACCCGAAGAAGATCAGAGCAGTTGAGGCATGGACAACACCGAGTTTAGTTGCAGAGATCATGAGATTTCTGGGATTAGTAGGCTACTACGGAAGGTTTGTTCAGGATTTCTCCCGGATTGCAGAGCCATTAACTAGGCTGACCCGTAAGGACACAGAGTTTATCTGGACAGAGGAGTGTCAGGTTGCTTTTGATGAGTTGAAGAAGTGACTAACGACAGCCCTAATTTTGATATTTCCATCAGGATCAGGTGGGTTCACTATCTACAATGACGCCTCAGGGAAGGGTTTGGGTTGTTTCTTACAGCAGCATGGGAAGGTAATTGCCTATACATCCAGGCAATTACGGTCGCATGAGAAGAACTACCCTACCCATAATTTGGAGTTGGCGACAGTTATCTTTGCTCTTAAGTTTTAGAACCACTATCTATACGGAGAGCGTGTGGAGATCTTCACAGACCACAAGAGCTTGAAGTATGTATTTACACAGAAAGAGCTCAACATGAGGCAGCGCAGATGGTTGGAGTTGATGGAGGACTTTGATATTTATTGTGGTATCATCCAGGGAAGGCTAACGTAGTTGTCGATGCCTTGAGTAGGTATCCGGTAGCTATGTGTTTGACGATGGATCATCACTTGTTAGCATATTTGGAGAGCCTGGGGATCGAAGTGATTATGTCAGGAGTTCAGATATAGATGTAGGGCCTTCAGATTCAGTCAAACTTGATAGAAAGGATCAAGTCAGCTCAGTTCGACGATGTTACTCTACGGTGTATCCGAGAGTAGGTTCGAGCAGGATTGGTAGATGATGAGTTTGTTATTGTATAGGATGGCACATTGAGGCACGGTTCCAGACTGTGTGCCTAGTGGATAACTTCGAAAGCAGGTTATGCAGGAGGCCCATCGTTCTCAGTACTCTATGCATCCAGGTGCCAACATGATGTATAGGGACTTGAAGGAAAATGTATGGTGGTATGGGATGAAGTAGGAGGTAGCACGCTTCGTAGCCAGATGTTTATTCTATCAGCAGGTAAAGACAAAGAGGCAGAGACCAGGAGGACTGTTACAGCCATTGCCCATTTCGGAGTGAAAGTAGGAGCACATCACGATGGACATTGTTTCTGGATTGCCGCGTACACCAGGAGGAAAAGATGCGATTTGGGTCATCGTAGACAGGTTGACCAAATTAGCCCACTTTTTGCCATTTAAAGTGGGTACGTCTACTGAGAAGCTAGCAAAGATGTATATGCGGCAGATTGTCAGGATACACGGTGTTCCGGTGAGCATTGTCTCGGATCGGGATAGTCGCTTTACTTTCCATTTCTGGCGGAGTCTGTAGACTAGTTTGGGCACTCAACTCAAATTCAGTACTGCATACCACCCTCAGACAGACGGATAGTCAGAGAGGACTATTTAGACACTCGAGGACATGCTGCGGACTTGTGTTCTAGATTTTGGAGGATCCTGGAAGGATCACCTACACTTAGTGGAGTTTGCATACAACAAAATTTTTCAGGCCAGCATTGGGATGTCACCATTCGAGGAACTGTACGGGCGGAGATATCGTATACCCTTGTCTTGGGATGACGTTGGAGAGCAGGCTTTATTGGACCTGAGATGGTTGTTGATGCAGTCGAGAAGGTGAAGCTCATCCGAGATCGACTTCGCGTGGCGCATGATAGACAGCGGCATTGGACCGATAGCCACCGAAGACCTTTACAGTTCGAGGTACAACTTAGCTTAGGATTAGAATCTTGTTTGTTTTATGATTTTGTTTGATCATTTGATTGTTATAGTTAAGTTGAGACCATGTTTGTGCTAGGTTGGAGATCTGGTGTTCTTGAGGATATCTCCGACGCGTGGTACTATTCACTTTGGTGGAGGTGGAAAGCTTAGTCTGCGTTTCATCGGCCCTTTCGTTATCAGCGGAAGAGTCGGTGACATGTCATACAGACTGGACTTGTCCCTTGCAATAGGGGGAGTCCACAATGTATTTCACGTGTCGTAGTTGAGACGGTATGTGGCAGATCCTAGCCATGTACTGGATCATTCCGAGATCGAGGTGGGCCCTACTCTTAGTTATCCAGAGCAGCCTGTGGAGATTCTGGATCGACGAAAGAATGTGCTGAGGAACCAGACGATACCCTTGGTTCGCGTAGCTTAGAGGCATCACTCTCCAGGTGAGTCTACCTGGGAGAGGGGGGATGAGATGTACGAGCAATACCCTTATCTTTTTTCAGACTTGAGGTATAATTTTTCTATCCTTCTCATACATTCAGTTTTGTCTTTAATTCCGAGAATGAAATTATTTTAAGGAGGTTAGATTTGTCACTCACTTTTCTAATTAAGGGTATTTTAGTATTTGTGCATTTTTATTTATTTATTTAATTCTTGGTTTGCGTAGCTTGGAGGCATCACTCTCCAGGTGAGTCTACCTGGGAGAGGGAGGATGAGATGCGCGAGCAATACCCTTATCTTTTCCAGACTTGAGGTATAATTTTTCTATCCTTCTCATACATTCAGTTTTGTCTTTAATTCCGAGAATGAAATTATTTTAAGGAGGGTAGATTTGTCACACTCACTTTTTCTAATTAAGGGTATTTTAGTTTTTGTGAATTTTTATTTATTTATTTAATTGCAAATTAAATTGATTGTTGTGTGTTTTGATTAGTGCATTGATATGACATAGATGGTATAACCTTAGTCAACCATGTTAGAGGCCTAGTAATGTGATTAGGTTCATTATTGACTTGTTAGAATTAATTTAGAATTTTTACCTATTTTTTCTAGAATTGTTTAGTGATTTTTAAGCTATTTTTTATAAGCCTTTTTAGCTTTTTGTCATTGGGCTTTGTAGCAACCTAGGGATGTGTAACGCCCCAGTCCCAAAATACGTAGGACTAGGAACGTAGACATGACAGCTGTATTCATACGAAGTACGTAGGTCTCGTATGAATACATAAGCTGTAAAATACAGTAATCCAAGACAAACTAATCTCATCCACAATTAAAGGAATAATATTATCAATATCAACTCGAATATTTATGATACAATCGTTGGGCGGAGACAAAGTCCACTACCAACTATCACAATGAAAGGAATGTACATGAATCGAAAAATGGATAGACGAACCAAGCGCAATCGTCTTCGGAAGAATGGAGAAGACCACGGCCTTGGCTAGGATACCTGCGAAAAACATGAACACACACCTGGGGGAAAACCAGGTCCTCAGAGGGACGTAACAAGATACATAAAAACAATACCATGATGAACTGTAAATGATACATGATAAAGAAAAGACCACATGCTCCAACACTATGGAACCTAACCATCTAGGTGTAATGCAAGTAGAAAACTATACTGGAACGTATAAGTGGGTAGGAATAAAGCATAGCATCCACTAGAGGCTTTCGCATGAACTAGTATACGTCTCTGACCGTATCTGACGACGTGGTCAGGGCCGTGCAATGGATATATCCCCTAGTTCATACTTTGCATCGCTAGCATACCTCCTGACCGTATCTGACGACGTGGTCAGGGCCGTGCAATGGATATATCCTCTAGCGACACACCCATAACAGGGAAACCATGAACCCATAACCGGGCAATCTAGAAGGCTTTGGGCTAGCTCATACGTTCCAGTAGTTTTCCCCGCCCATGTATCACACAAGTCATATCCATGTCTTGGCGATCCATATCTCTATGCAAGTCGCTACCTAGACTCCGCTAATCCATAAATGAACCGACACACGAACCGCCCGTATCGGTAGCAAGTCGAATACGTAGGTTCGTGTCGACTCAATGATCCTCACTCATGTATCGTGTATGAGACGTGTCAACAAGTCAAAGAAGTTATGAAGCATAACTTCAACACACCGGGAAAGTCCGCTACCACATATGGTCCACACACACATACACACACGCACACACAAACATCGATATAAATATCGATGACACCCAAGTCATACTTGGACATACTCTTACTAATGTAAAAACACTAGCAACATATAAAATATCATGAATCAAATGTAAGTACAAGATGGCAAGGTATCTTGCCTGGTGTGTCGCCTGGTGTGGTGCAATGATCCAACAAGTTCTGCTCTGTCCAATTGCCAAGGCGAGTATGTATGGGGTTCGAAGTCATGAGAAAATAGGACATACGATTAGTCGTGAGCAAGGGGGATAATTTGAAGAGAATTTCTAGAGATAGATACATATACTAATTTTAGAAAATATTTTTATTAGTCAAAATAAAATATAGGAAAAATAATTTTAGGCTATTGAGTGTTGTCAAAATAATGTTGGAAAAATATTAATTTAGAATAATTTACTAATAATTATAATAATAAAATCATAAACAAAAGTATTTAAAATAATACTAATGATTTAATAATAATAGTAAACTTAATAATAATAATGGTAAATATAATAATAATGAAACTTAATACTAATAATGGTAATAATATAATAATAATAATAATAATAATAATAATAATAATAATAATAATAATAATAATAATAATAATAAATGATAATAATGATAATGATAATAATAATAAAGATAATAATAAATATAATAAAAATGATAATAATAATATAATAAATCCTAAATATCTAACTCAGTCATTAATAAAGATTATAATAATATAGTAAAATAACATAACTAAAAAATTACTTTACTCATTCCTTATCAATGGTGAGAGAGAGAGAGAAAGAAAGAAAATTGCCAAAAATCGGGAAAGAGTGGAGGAACGAGAGGGAGAGGGTGCGGAGGTTACCGGGGTTCGGCTTGTCGGCGGCGGAGCGCCGTGAGCTGCTCCGACGGTGGAGCGGAGCACGGCCACGCGAAAGGTGGAGGAAACCCACGGCTTCGACGGAGGAAGCCGTGTCGACGGCGGTCACCGAGGAAAGGGGGCGTCGGATCTGGGGTCTACCCGCGGTGGCGCGGCGCGGCGAACGTCTGCGCGCGGAGGGGCGGCCTAGCGTCGCTGTCGAGGAGACGGGGAAAAAAGGACGATCGTGGCGGCTGCGGCGTGGCCGGACCCGTGGTGGCGGCACCGCGAGGACTCGGCGGACGCCGGGACTAGGAGGCGGCGCGGATTTCAGAGGCGGCTCCGGCGACGGGAGCCGGGAGGTGTGGTGGTCGACCGGAGAGGTGTGGCTTGTCGTGGCACTGCGCACGACTCGGCGGCTGAACCGCTCAGATCTAGGAGGGGGCGGCTCTCGGAGGCGCTCCGATGGAGGCGGCGACGACTGCGGAGGAGTCTCGGACTCGCAGAAACTGGCTCATCCAGCACGGCGGACCCAGGTGAGGTTCTCAACCTTCTCTGTGGATGTGGTGGTGGGTTTCGGATTTTGGAGACACCGTCGGTGGTGGCGATGCTGTTAGACGTCGACGGGAAGGGTGGTGGTTTTGGTGGTGGTGGTGATCTGTAGGTGCTGTCGGAGGAAGTTACGGGTTGGTTGTAGGGAACGAGTCGGGCGACGGAACGGTGGTAGTGGTGGTGATGGAGGTGGAGTGTCGTGGATTCTGGGTTGATGATGGGGGTGACGAGGAGTGTCGGGGCAGGGCTTAGGATATGGCGGAGAGTGAAGGAGGAGATGGCAGGTGGGTGTGGTGGTTTGTATTATCGTGTCGGGGCTGTCCGACACGACGGAGAGGGGGTCGGGATCGTGTTGAGGAAACTGTAATTGTAATAAAAATATAGTGGAAGAGATGAGGCACAGACACGATGCACTTTGGGTTGTGGTGAAATTTGTTGATGTGTAGAATTTATGGAGGAGTACCTGCCTATTTATAGGATGTGGGAATTCCCATTGGATAAGGATTTGGAGAAGATTTAAAACCCAAAAATAGATAACTCATAATTTACTTTAAATCAATCAATCATTTAAATCAAATTTAATTCTGTTAGTTTAAAAATCAAATCAATATCAAATATGGATATTACTTTATTTATTTAAATTATTCCATAAAATTTAATCGAGATTTAAAATGGCCAAAATATTTTCCAAATTTATTTTTCAAAAATACCAATAAATATAATTTCGAAAATAATAAATATTTTTTTTTAAATAACTTTTCGAATAATAAAATATCAATATTAAATAATTTCGAGAATTATAATATATATTTAAGTATTAATAGGAAATATTTTCAAACTACATTTTTACCAATTTGGATAAAACATATTTCGAAGGTAAACATAAAAATCAAAACTTTAAATACCTTCTTGCTAAATTATTTTTAATAAAAATAATTATTTATATATTATTTTGAAACCACCATTGATAATAAAATTAAAAATTATTTTTCTAAAAATATGTTACTCGTACATATTCGCACTCGACGAGAAAATACGAAAATCGTAAATTTGTGCGCGACATACAATACAACTACGCGACGTAAAATATAAAAAAGTTAAATCAGTACCAAATTTAATAAAAAAATTTAGTAGAAAATTTAGGGGTTTTATAGGATGCCTGGCCCATGACTTAACCTAACCCTAATACACCCCTAGCATGGTTGACCAAGCATAGCAGCAGCCCCTCTTCATTTGTGAAGAATTCTATAGCCTCCATTAGATCAAAAGAAAAACCCTAGTTTCCATTCCCCTTCAAAACCCTAACTTTCTCATCCGGCATCTGATTCATGCCAAACGAATTGCGTTGTGACCGTGGAAAGGAGGAGAACTTGATAGAGCACTGCTATCAAGGACTTGGAGGCATTTGCTCGGGATAAATCGGTCGTCGGAGTGCTTGAGGAGTCACTTTTTATTGAGATTTCGACTCTCAATAGGTAAACCACGTTCTAGCAATATTTCTTCTAATTTTTCTTTATGATAGCATGCATCTAGGTACCCTCGACCTGTAGGTTTAGTTTTGCTTGATTTTGTGTCCGTTCGATGTGCGTATCGGACACGTATCACAGTTGCAACATAGGTGTTCGACGTAATTACCCAATGGATCGAAACTTGTTATTTTTCGAATCTATTTAAATTTTTGGATAGCCCTAGACATAAGGATCCCGACCCCATAGTTTTTGACATGAATCAAGCTCGTATTCGGGTCCAAACAGTACACGAACACGCTGTACGCGTAGGCCACACGCGTGTCCTGCTATGGCACGTTGTTTTCGCACGACACAAGCCACGTGGCCGCATGCCACTTAGCATGGAGGTGGGGGCAATGACTGACATGTCAGTTCCCAAGCCTTGCCTGACTTTATGTCGTATCGAGGGAGTAACCTAAGCCAGTTTACATAACCAGATTGTGCTCTATACTATGTAGTTAGTTCAGTTCTTTTATTATGTCATGTATATCTATTTCCATATATCATGTTCTTTTTTAAAGTCTTATTTCTTTATCAGCAGTTCATGTATATTATTCTATAGCTTGTTTCATATTTTCTTTCATGTTATGATCTGTGTGAGAGATATGTATTCGTTCCTGTCCTGACTGGACCTGTTGAAATATTACAGATGATGAGGATTGCTGCGACACTTACTATGGAGCAGGCCTAGTTGACACAGGTGACCTGGACCCTTAGCAGGATCCAGTAGTCATTGAGGACTTGCCATGAGTTTAGATTGGACTTATATCATTACCTAGTTATGAGACATTGCGATTGTATTGAGATTATTTGATGGTGTGGTTCATACCGAGACTTATTATATTTATGACTCTCTTTGTTGAGATTATCTTATCTTCTTTTCCATCTTAGTTGTGATTGAGTTTACTTATTATATTATTCTCCATTCGGAGCATATTCAAGATTGTGATAAATATGGTGACTTAGGACATCGTTCTACTGCCGACACTGTGGCATAGGCTGGACGTAACCACTTCTCGTGTCCTTACACCGGGTGCGGGTCGTGACAATGTATCAGCCTCCATATTGCATGCCCAACGTACATGTTCAAAGAAGAAACCCTTGAACGATGTAGCCAGTCTAACTGCCGCTTCATGATATAGGACGAGATCCTGGTGCCAAACTTCATACGTGCCCCTAACCTGATTGACGATCAGTTTTGTAACGCCCCAGTCCCAAAATACGTAGGACTAGGAACGTAGATATGCCAGCTGTATACATACGAAGTACACTCCAATATATAGAAACCTCGTATGAATACATAAGCTGTAAAATGCAGTAGAACCATAACTAATCTCATCCACACAAAATAAATGAATAAAAGATATCATATAATGATAATGAATTGTCTTGATACAATATGTTGGGCGGAGACAAATCCACTACCAACTATGAAAAGAAATACATAACAAAAGAAAGATTTTGGCGAGCGAAGCGAAGACGATCCAAATGCAATCATCCTCGAAGAAATAGCGATGATCACGGCTAGAGCTAGAACACCTACGAAAGTCAATAGCACACACCTGGAGAGATAACCAGGTCCTCAGAGGGACATAACAAGACACATAATATCATACCATATAAACTGAATAAATATTGCTCAAATAAATAAGGAATGCTTACAATAGGGTACCTAACCATACTATAGTAAATATACAATAAAGAACGAACCTTTGACGCATGGGCCGGATCAGGAATATCATGAATCAGGACCGTATCTCCCACTGGAGATAACCGGCAATCAGGACCGTACCTCCCACTGGAGATAATCGGCAATCAGGATAGTGCATATATAACCCATACATTAAGGAGCTGTTCTTCCCACCCAATGCCTACTATGTTGTATCCACAACAGTAACCTCTATAACCGCTAAGTCAAACTACCATGCAATTTCTATTAGCGGTTATTCCTATCGCACGGCTTATACGCACCGGTGGCCAGCCAGTCACACATGTCCGTGTTCTACATGCGACACACAACTTCGTGATACAATATGTCAAGGCCATGAATGCAACACACAAGGTGGTCCCTTAAATCTAGGTTAAATATGTAAGAAAAATAATACATAGCAGGAACTATAAATGAACAGTAAGTTCTAACAGGTTATGCCATGTATCACAGTTTATTTTGCATAAAGAAAATAATAATGCATGAATATGAGCTAAAATAAATAGACATCAAATGACAAGGTGTCTTGCCTGGTAGGACGCCTGGTGTGCTACGATAATCATGGTGGCATAAACTGCGACTTTGGTGTAAAAATTACACAAGGGGACCTCTGATGGTGGCACGGACAGTTCCATTGGGTCCAGAAGGGCCAAATTAGTTGGGGTGGACATAAGGTAGGCTTTAATTGGCGAGAGAATAGGAGTAATAGGATTTAGTTGTGGGTGGAAGGATAGTTGAAGGAATTAATATATATATATATATATATATATATATATATATATATATATATATATATATATATATATATATATATATATATATATATATATATATATATAGAAAAACTATTTATAATATATTCGAAAACTAGTTGGAGTCTTAAATTATTGAAAACACTTTAAGTCAACAAAAATCATTTGGCTAAAAACTCTAAGTTCGTAAAGATATGTTTTGAGGAAGAAAATTATGTTTGATTAGTAAAAATAATTATTGATAAATATTTACAAATCTAGAAAACAAGTTTAGGACTAAAACCTAACTTTGTCAAAGTAAAATTTTATGGGTAAAAACTATACTTTTAAAATACCGTAAAATAATATAGCAATTATATGTAGGACTTCTAACGAAAAATTTAAAGATAACTATAGGGTCCACGCCAAATATCATATTTGAAATATGCCTAATTTTGAAATTATTACTTATGGATATAACAATAATAATATAAATAATAATAATCATAATAATGATAATGCTATAATTACTAAAGATTAATACTAAGTGTATATACATACATATATACAACTATAGATCATAAATATAAACCTTAGTGCTATTCTATAAATGATAAAAAAACTAATAATAACAGCAAAATAATAATAATAATAATAATAATATAATAATAATAATAATAATAATAATAATAATATAATAATAATAATAATAATAATAATAATATGATGATAATAAATAACAAAAACAACAAAAAATAAAATAATACAAACCAGTGGTTCTCGAGGAGGACACCAATAGTTGAAGAAACCAAACAAACAAAAAAAGAATCAGAAAACACTGTTTAGAAGAAAAAGGAAAATAAGAAGAGAGAGAGAGAGAGAGAGAGAGAGAGAGAGAGAGGGATGCAGAGAGAGCTCGGTGAGCGGAGAGGAAGAGGAAGGGAGCGGGAGAGGGTTTCGACAGTCGAGAGAGAGAGGGGGCGGCGAGTTAGAAGCTCGGGGACGAGCGGCGGAAGGAGCGGAGAGGAAGAGGAAGAGTGAGGGCCGGTGGGTGGGAGTCGCCGACAGCGGCTGGGGTCGCCGGATCTGGGCAACCCGACTCAGCTCGGAGACGAGCGGCTTCGGCGGAGGGCGCCAGTCGGCGGGCGTGCGATTGCAGGCGGGTGGCGCGGCCCGGCGCTGGTCCGAGCAGACCTGAGCACTGGCGGCTAGGGACTGGTCCGGCGGTCACGCGCGGGGTTTGTAGAAGCATGAAAATGATCCATGCGGCTAGGAAATCTCATACGGCTCAGAAAGCCCAGCGGCTCAGAGAGTCATGCGCATAAGGGACTATGCGGCCCAAGACATCCCATGCGGCTCAGAAGACACGTGGCGTAACAGTGTTCCCCTCCGACCTATGCT
>JANAVB010015093.1:0-66495 GCA_029216955.1 Iris pallida | reverse complement strand
AAACCTAATAGTATGGCTAATACCCCCAGATTTTACCACTTTCATACCACCACTGTTGTCCTTTAATCACTCATCTGGCATACCCGATGACATCCTCATCTTCTCATCCAGTGACATCGGGTCGGTGGAGGTGGTCAACAGAACGCTGGTAAAATACCAGATGCTCCGGACAACGGATTAACACAAACAAAAGCATCATCTACACCCACCACAAAGTCGACAGGAACCACTCAGCTACTCTCGCCAACCTGACCTCCTTCTCTATCGCTTATCCATCGTTCTTCTACCTAGGGTGCCCGCTGGTTTATGGTAAATCTAATTCGGGAATCTTTGCAGGCATAGTGAACAAAATTAAAAAAATTTAGGGGTGGCATAATGCGACCCTCTCCCGAGCGAAAATATGATTCTCATCAAGCATGTCCTTTCCTCCATCCCCATCTACACTTTGGCCATGTGCTCTTCCTAAGAAGGTTTTATCCTCATTAGAGTCACTCTTCGCCAACTTCTTCTAGGGACATCTCGACGGCAAAGACAGCACCACTGGGCCAGCTGGAACACGATGGCGAAACCAATCGAGGCAGGCGGACATGGCTTTACCAAATTAGCGCACATTATTGAAGCATGCTCCATAAAGTTGTGGTGGAAGCTCCGTTCAGATAACTCCATCTGGACTAGGTTCATAAAGGCTAGATACTTCTGGCATTCTCACCCCGCGACAGCCGTCGCCAATAATCGCTTCTCCGTATCCTGGCACCTTATCCTCCAGGGCCGATACCTAGCGAACCCTTAATCCGCCTGCAGTATGGTAACAACAGCTCATCGCTGTCACGAACGTTGGCTCGACAATGTCGCCCTCCAGCTATCCCCGATCACCCTACCAAATTGCACGATCCATGATTTATGGGACAACAACTCAGGGTGGCTTTGGGACCGGGTCAGAGATTGGCTGGGGCCGGAGGCGACGGTCGTCCTTGCCGCCACTGATATCCAGCTCAACGAGACCCCTGACGCCCTGTGGTGGTCTCCCACGTCCGGTGGCACTTTCACTATGGCAACTGCCAGGATCGTGGTGAGAGGCACCGGCGTGCCATCCCCGTTAATCGCTCCTTTTTGGCACTCCTGCCTCCCCAACAAATGGTCAATTCTTATTTGAAGAGCCACCGCAGAAAGCTACCAACCGACGACTCCCTCACCTCCATCGGCTTCACCCTTGCTTCGAGATGTTATTGCTACACTGAGCACCATTCAGAAACTACAAAACACATCCTGCTCACCGGGAACCTCGCCACTCAGTTGTGGACCAACCTCTCTATCAGATGAGGCCAGGTTCACCAGGCCGGGTGCTTCAACGATCTACTTGCCAGCTGGAGTACCTCTCATGGGCATCAGATCGTCGTAGCCGCTGGAATTTGGGTCGTCTGGAAGAACCGGAACAAACATAGGTATGAAGGATGCCAATACAACCCCAAACAGCTAATCAGGGAAGTCCTCCGACAAATCCTAAAAACCAGTAGATGATGCACACACTCTTCGAACCGCCTCTGGAAAGCGCTGACCTAACCTAGGCTCCGGGCCAGCTAGCTTTTTTTGTTACTGCTGGCCTTTTTTTGTTTCTGTAGTCTGTTCGCGCTTGTCGCGTATATTTGTATAGGCTTCGGCATTTTGTGCCTGATACATCAATAAAGTTCCTTTGTTCAAAAAATAAAAATAAAATTATATATATATATATATATATAGTCCTCCGATCGGAGATGAGTTCGCTATTGACAGGGTATGACTTACTTGTCTATTAGACTATTTAGATAGCACTATCAACCTATACAGCGTTCTACCGTCGATGCTGCGGCGTAGGATGGACGTATCTACGTGCTCATGCCCCTATACTAGGTGCGGGTCATGACACTTTTTTGTGGTGGCCTATACAGGTTCATCTTTGCAATAAAGCGATGTCGTGGTAGTACAACGATGTAGTTGTACTACTGCGAGCCTGCAATAGGATATAGGAGATAGGGTATTAGGATAAAGGAGTACTCAATCACAATTAGAACTTCTTGAGGGATTCCTGGGATGACCCCTGAGAATCTCATGTTACAAACTCTATCTCGAAATTCATTTCTACTTGTTTTCGTCTACTCTTCCTTGTTAGTTGTTGGAATTTATTCTGGGAGATCGTTGACGACTTTGAAGTTGTATTAAGAAAAAGTTTATGGACTATATCAAGGGTATATTCTGGAAGTACATACTAGGCGAGACAGTGAGGATTGCAGCATTCCGTCTTGGTTGTGGAGTCTAGAGATTATCGCGACAATATTAGCTGGCAAGGCAAAATTCTTGATCATATATTTATAGATATACGTATCTTAGTTATGGAGTTTAGAATTTCTCGCAGCCATGCTAACTGGTAAGATGGTTATTCCGAACAACAAAAAATTTAGATCTATATACCATGAATGAGGAACTGGGGTTACCGCAGCTATGCTGACTGGCGAGGCAAAGATTCTGGATAACATAATTTTCGGGCACAATGGTGTGATTATCAAATTCTATTATAGATTGGTTTTTGGATTATTAACTCTAACATCGTAGGATGTGTGATTGTTTGTATTTAGAATAAGACATGCTAGGCTCTTAGGGATTTGAAGCTAACTTATATTCCATTTTGTTGATTCCTAATTTTTTCAATTACTATCCTTCCTTGATAATATCCTATCTTGTGCCATATTGATTTCCTTCTTTGATCTATCATCAGGATGCCACCGAAGACTAAGACTCAGTGCTCTGGACCCATAGGGCTTTCAGCAGCCTCTGAGAGGTCCGCCACTTCACAACCTCCTGATCCAGTTGAGGGAGCCCCAACTTTGGGAGTCGCTCCTACTGTTTCTCCCATCCATGTAGGAGTATCAGCTATATTTGGGGCACTCCTCCACCTATTCAGAGGACCGTTCCTATGGAGCCAAAGATGATTCCTCCGCCACCTCCGCCACTGGCTAATGCAGCACAGATGTTTGCACTATTCCAGCAGATGATAGAGGCACAGAGAGCGTAGGCTGAGGCTCAACAGAGGTAGGCCGAAGTAATGCATAAGATTATCGAGAGTGCCCACCAGTTGGCACTTGATGTAGTGGAGATGGTGGCTACCGCTCAGCCTCATGGTGCTCTTGTCCAGCAGCAACAGACGAGGCCGGGTACTATCGTAGACTTCAAAAAGATATCTCTTCGGGAGATTAAGGGTACCAAGGGGATCCTCTCTGCTGACGACTGGCTAGAGGATATCGAACTGATCTTGCAGTTAGCTCAGATACCGGAGAGCTTACAGACTAAGGCAATCGCCAGTCAGTTGTTCGATATCGTACTCACATGGTATCGCACTGAGCTAGGTACACCGTGATAGGACTGACTTGGGATGCCTTCAAGAAGCTCTTCAAGGATAAATTCTTCCCTGATGTAGCTTTGAGTACCTTAGAGATCCAGTTTCTGGGGTTGGTTCAGGGGAACTTGTCAGTCGATGAGTATGCTGTTGAGTTTTTTCGCTTGAGCCGATTCGCAAAGAGTACGGTTCATGAGCCAGGGGATCAGGCCAGGAAGTTGAGCAGGAGCCTTAATCGCGAGGTCAGATCGCACACATCTGGGCGTTATATTGTGACCTTCGAGGACATTCTGATAGATATCCAGATCGTAGAAGAGGACTTAGGCCTCAGGCCTAAGAGGAGCAGTGATGCCATGGGTGCTGGTACTAGTGCAGGATCGGCTAAGCGTCCCCATATTTAAAAGGGAGTCTTCCAGCCCCAGCAGGAGTATCACCCACCTTCTCGAGCTCTGATTCAGCAGGTTCCCACTTGTCACTTTTGTAAGAGGTCAGGTCATATCTGGGAGAGCTGTAGGAAGAGACTTGGACTTTGTTTGCACCGTGGCACTACAGGACATCATAAAAAGGATTTCTTTTGACTTCTCACAATCCAACTCAGGGTGCAGCTCCAGGTCAAAGGGGTTCGGCTAGGCCACCTGTGGCAAAGCGTAATGCCCCATACCAGCAGAAGGAGACACCCGAGCAGGGCAGGGCTTTTGCAAAAACGGTTGAGGAGGATGATGCTATAGGTGGTTGGTTAGCATATTTTGTCTTATTTTGTTCTGTTCTTTCCTTTCTTTTCTATCGGTTGCCTTGAGTGCTTCATTTGTACCTTGTAGATTACTTATGCTATTGTACAGATAGCATAGTTAGTAGTAACCCATATTCGAGACTGCAATATCATGACCATAACCATGCATGCTTGCTTTCCTTCAATAGAATTGTGTGATTTCAGGTAAGACTTTCTTAGACCATGATTGTTAGAGGCTTGACCTAGAGAAGAGTGCAACTGTCATGACTCGTACCTAGTAAAAGGGCACGAGACCATGGGTACGTCGAACCTATGTCGCAGTATCGTCGGTAGAACGCTGTCATAGGTCTCAATCACAAACTAAACACAACATAATATACTCTCCGAACGGAGGGCAATCTCAGAAGGATACAATTCAATCAAAAAATAACTAAGAGATATAATCAGCACGAAATAGAATAAATAGAAGGATCACAAGGTTTAATACAAAAACCATATTTGAAGAAGTTTAGTATTATCATCACTATACACACAGAGTATGAAATAAATACATCTCATAAAATAACTAAAAACAACAAGTGGACAATAACCTAACAATCTACTCCAACCTCTACTGGTGTCTCCTCTAGGCTAGCTGAGATCCTCTAAGTTATCTATAAAATTTTCAACGTTATCCTGTCAGGACGGGAACGAGCACATATCTCTCAAAGTAGTGCCAAAGCATGGTAGAAAATATAAAAGGAGTAGTAGCATAAAATACATGAAATATTGTAAAGAGTTGTACATGAAGAACATGAAATACATGAAACTCCGTAGAGAGAGATGTACACGAACAGTAAAAATAGACAAATCTTAGTACATGAAAGTTTTATAGAAAATAAGAATTATAAGTAAATATAAGTGATTTAGAGCACAAGATGGTTGTGCAATCAGTTTGGGTTGCACATGCCTAAGTTAACAGAGTTGTACATGACGAAACTACTTGGGAATTGATTACATAACCACTTCTACTCACCCCTACCCCAATCAATACATAAGGATCTAGTCAAGTTACGTTACGAACATGATAGTTAGTTTTACATGAAGCACATGCGAACATGAGAGTATATGAATGCACATGAGTATACATGAAGTAATACGAGTACAAGGAGTACATGATGCACATGATAAAGTACATGAACATGAAATACCCGATGCACCCAATGAGGGGATGACATCTCATAAAAAGATCCATATAGTACCAATCCGTGTTAACAACATAACAGCATCAAGTAAAGTGTCTAAAGCAGGCAATATAGATACTATCATGAATGAAAACTAATAGAGAATGTACTCGCCTGATACCCTGAGCAACTGATATATATAGATGTCCAAACTAGAGTCATAGAGTCTTATTTAGAGCAATATAGGTTATAAAGAGTTCAATATTGAATAATTAAAGTATACAATGCAATCTACATGATACTATTTCTTTCTAGGTTAAAGTCAACTCTTGGTCAACTTTGGTCAAAAAAATCAAACTTAGACTATTGGTCAATATCTAGGTCAACTCTATGATATACTAACTCAAAATAAACCATAGGTTAAACATAACTATGATATCATATATATCTATATCATGTATATATGCATCATACATATATATACTCAATCTAACTCATAACTTGACATGCTCATATCATCTATAGCCCGTAACCTATGATTATATCATAACCTATATACCATAACATATACACAAAGTATATCACATATACTTACATCCTATATGTATATAAGGATTTGCCCAATTACATTTATATAGTGTATTACACTATCACCTCCATCTATGTGCGTGTGTCGACTTGAGTGTCAGGTGTGATAAAGCAATGTACAGTATCGAGTGGTGTGTCAAGTGTGCCCAAGTGTCATCTGGGTAAGTGTCCATACAGTATCCAAAATGTTTACAGAGCAATGTGTTGAGTATCATGTGAAACAAAGTGTTCAGTGCATGCATAGAGTGTTCGACTGCTCCGAAAAGGATCTGTAGCTAATGCCACAGAACAAAATCTCCCTCTCGTGAAGCCATACTACCTAGGTTAGATGTCAGTCATGGGTGCTACCCAAATCTGACACTAGCATAAGAATTTCTGCCGTGTCAAAGGCACACAGACACAGCAGTAGCAGGGAAGCTATTGTCGGCCCTGAGCAGTGTCAACTGGTATCCCCGTGTCCAAAAAAACACATCAAAACACACTTATTCCAACTCAATCCTATACCAGTAAAATCTATATAATGTAGGCTACCTAAATATATAATTTATTTAGAATTTAAAGAACAAAAAGTTCTAAGAGGTATTTCATCGAATACTTGAGTAATATCTCTGATACGGAGCGATACGCCTATGATACGGGCATCAAATGGATTCGATTTCTAACCAAAATTAGCCTAGGGCTAGGGGGACCCTAAATGAATGCATCTATGGTAAGAATTCAGGAAATTAATAGGTTTAGAGGCTCTTAGCAATTGAGAGTTATAAAAAACCCTTTGAATAGATCCCACACCAATTCCTATGGACAAATTGCTTTCAATCCTTGCTAGCTATCCAATAGAGACCTCTTCTACACAAGGGGAGTGATTTGCAATTAGTTTGGTTGAATTTGGGGAGATTTGGTAAAAGGGGCAAATTTGTGGAAGAACACAACTTAGGGTTAGGGTTTGCAATAAAAAAAGGCAAGAGGGGGCTAATGATTACTATATAGGTGGGGGACATGGTTGGCCGGCCATAGGTGGTTCTAGGGTTAGGGTTAGGTCCAATCTAGTTTAAAGGCCCTCTCAAGATGTAAATTCAAGCCTCTTTAGTAAAGGCCCAACTAGATTAGGTTTTCTACAAATATCTTGATCCTAACATAATATCTAGATACTTTAGAAATTAGTTAATTAGTTGAATTCTACTAACTAAGTTTCTAGGGTCATGATCAACATCTAGATTAGGATAATTCTAGGATTAGACAAAATATAACACCTAATACATTATTAATTAAATAAAATTCAAAAATAATAATAATTCATAAATTACCAAAATACCCTTAGCCTAAAAAGTTGTAGTGAACTAATCTAATCATATTAGCTATGTCTCCATGGTCATGGTTAGTCTCTAGGCTAAGTAGTTCTAAGATTTCACAAGCAAGGGACACAATAACAATACATCAATGTAAAAAATATTAAAATATCAAAAATTTACCAATTAATCATTAACATGATCTAAATATATTATTTAATAAATAACATGATCAACTTTACAAAAGTTTAAAATTACCCTCATTTTAGAAAAGTGGTAGTTATAATCCTTTCTCCTTAAAAAACTTTCGTCCTCGAAATTTAAGATGGTCGTACTCCTGCTAGGTTAAACCCCCAACAATCAAAGTCAATAAAATCCATCCAATAACATGCAAAACATGGTCCTACTGGTCGTGATTTCATAGTCTCGAACAGGGTCACTACACTATCTATCACAGCACAAAATATCCTGACAGGTACTAACGAAATCACACAACAAGATAGGAAAGAAGGACAGGAAAGACAGACCTGCTAACCCGTCACCCATAGCATCGATCTCTTCGACCGTCAGCACAAAAGCCTTACCCCTCTGGTGCTGGACATGGTGCTGCACCACAGGTGGCCTAGCTTCCTCTATCTACTTCATGATACTTAAGTAACATCCACACTGATATTTCACTCTATTATACTAGGGCACCATCTGTATGGTATCTATTCTGTAATCTGAAAATTATACCCGTCTATCGAGAACCATATTACCAGAATCCTCGTCATGCTAGTAAGTACGGATGCGATAATCCATAGAGTTCGCAACTAAGGTACATACCTCTAGAATCATGGTATTTAAAAAATTTGCATTGCCGCATGCTTGGCTACGAAAACTATAAATTTCTACACCCAAAAAATACATCAAAAATCAGACTCTATATCTTAGCCATGCCAGCTAATAAGGCTGTAGAAGACTCTAAATTCCATAACTGAGGCAGCCTAGACCATAGTATTTATCTTGGTAGAAAATAAAGTCAACAATGAACACCAAGAATCAAATTCAATAACGAACAAGAAAAGTAGACAGAAACTGTTGGAATCGAATTTCCAGAAAGTTTATAATGAGATTCTCAAGGGTCATCCTAGGAATCTTCTCAAGTAGTCCTAACTGTGATTGAGTATCCTCTCACGCTAAAGCATATTCCTTATCTCTTACCGTAGGCGCGTAGCAGTACAACTAATCGTCGCACGACTACGACTTCGTACTAATGCGAATCTCGACCTGCATGGGCCACTACTAAAAACGTGTCATGACCCGCACCCAGTGAAAGGGCACGAGACCGTGGGTATGACCAACCTACGTTGCAATGTTGGCGATAGAACGTTGTCCTAGGTCTCAATCACAAACTAAATACAATATAATATACTTTCCAAACGTAGGACAACTCAGAAGGATACAACTCAATCAAAAAATAACTAAAAGATATAATTAGCACGAAATGGAATTTATAGAAGGATCACAAGGTTTAGTACAAAAACCAGATTTGAAGAAGTTTAATGTTTTTATCACCACATACACAGAGTATGAAATAAATACATCTCATGAAATAACTAAAAACAACAACTAGACAATAACCTAACAATCTACTCCAAGCTCTACTGGTGTCTCCTCTACTGGTGTCTCCTCTAGGCTAGCTGAGATCCTCCAAGTTATCTGTAAAAAAATTAACGTTATCCTGTCAGGACAGGAATGAGCACATATCTTTGAAAGCAGATCCAAAGCATGGTAGGAAATATAGAACGAGCAGTAGCATAAAATACATAAAATGCTGTAAAGAGATGTACATGAAGAACATGAAATACAGAAAACTCCGTAGAGAGAGATGTACATGAACAGTAAAAATAGACAAATCTAAATATATGAAAGTTTTATAGAAAATAAGAATTGTAAGTAAATATAAGTGATTTAGAGCACAAGATGGTTATGTAATCGGTTTGGATTGCACATGCCTAAGTTAACTTAGTTGTTCATGATGAAACTACTTGGGAATTGATCACATAACCACTTCTACTCACCCTACCCCCAATCAATACATAAGGATCTAGTCAAGTTACATTACGTACATGAAAGTTAGTTTTACATGAAGCACATATGAACATGAGAGTATATGAAAGCACATGAGTGTACATGAAGTAATACGAGTACAAGGAGTACATGATGCACATGATAAAGTACATGAACACGAAATATTCGAAGCACCCGATAAGGGGATAACATCTCATAAAAATATCCATATAGTACCAATCTGTGTTAACAATGTGATAGCATCAAGTAAAGTAGTCTAAAGCAGGCAATATAGATACTATCATAAATGAAAACTAACAGAAAATGTACTCACCTGATATCCTGAGCAACTGATATATATAGATGTCCAAACTAGAGTCATAGAGTCCTATTTAGAGCAATATACATGATACTAGATCTTTCTAGGTTAAAGTTAACTCTTGGTCAACTTTGGTCAACAAAGTCAAACTTAGACTATTGGTCAATATCTAGGTCAACTCTATTATATACTAACTCAAACTAAACCATAGGTTAAACATAACTAAGATATCAGTAATATCTATATCATGTATATATGCATCATACATATATATATACTCAATCTAACTCATAACTGAACATGCTCATATCATTTATAGCCCATAGCCTATGATTATCTCATAACCTATATACCATAACATATACACAAAGTATATCACATATATATATATATATATATATATATATATATATATATATATATATATATATATATTTTTATATATATATAAATATATATATATATATATATATATATATATATATATATATATATATATATATATATATATATATATTATCACACTTATACACAAAGTATATCACACTTATATATATATATATATATATATATATATATATATATATATATATATATATATATATATATATATATATATATATATATATATATATATATATATATATATATTTTTTTTTTTTTTTTTTTTTATATATATATATATATATATATATATATATATATATAATATAAGGATTTACCCAATTACATCTATATAGTTATTACACTATCACCTCCATCTAACCCTTATCCTCAACTAACCACTCATACTAGGTATCTTACATAACCACTTTTAATACATATATATATGTCACAGATATATCCTCATCTATATACATCATATACACAATATATCAATGCTAGCCTACCTCAACATATTAGTATATATGTATACTCAACATCTTAACTTGCCCTCAAGTCCCATACCCAAACAATACATAGTGTACATTTACTTAACAAGTGCAGAACCTACTGTGGTAGTAGGACATGATGTCCAGGTCTGAACAATAGGGATTTAAGTACGAGCTTTAGCCACTTGGGCAGAACAGATGCATCAGAACAGTGGCTAACCACAACTTGGATAGAACAATCCTGATATAGGACTGTTGGCCCAATGATTGTATCATGTTTTTGAAAATGGTTAATCTGTTAAGTTTAGCATTTCATTATCACTAATCTTCATATTATCGCTATAGCATTTCTACTTATATTTATACCTTTGGAGATATGTGCCTATTCATTTACATATTAGTGATATGAGCTTATCTATCTTAAATTTAATCGGGTTGCCAAAATCAAACTATGTTTTTGATTGTGGTCATTCAATTAAGTTTAATCATTATGATATCACTAACATTTATTCTATCACCTTAGCACTTATACTTAAACTCAGCATTGTCCTAATATGCATAAAACTTATCATACTCTACTATGTATATTGCTTTATTCGTCTAACATGTACATGCAGAAAAGCAATGAGCAAGATCAATGTGGACATATGCAATGAAGAAATCATGGTGGGCCAAAGACGACGGATCCCATAAGATTTTTCTGAACCACCCGACGATATCTCCGGAGCCCCGAAAGGTATTCAGTTTTCACAAACTGGATATCTTTGGACAGCTACCGCCAAAGGAAAAAGCCAGCACCTATCAAAGGAAGAAGCCAAGCCATACCATCATCATTTCAAGACTCTGAAGAAGCCTGCACCTGCCTAAGTATATCTGGAGTCTGTAATGAGTCTTAGGAATAATTGTAAACACAAGAAATGGAAGGTAAAATAGAAAGCTAGGGTAGAAACTACCCAGGATCATTTTTGGCTGAAAACCGGCATACCGAAGGTATACCGGTCTATACCGACGGTATACCGATTTTGTTCACAGAAAGTTTTCTGTCTACAAAATCGACATACCGACGGTATACCGGTTCATACCGATGATATACCGGTTCAGTAACGTTGAAAGTCCAACGGTCGGATTTCCAGCATTAAATGATCCCAATGGCTATATTTCGAGCCGTTGCAATCCCAGACCGGTATACCGACGGTATGCCGACTCATACCGGCGGTATGCCGGTCGCTGACTGAAAAGTTGTCTTTGGCTCTTTTTAATGCTTTGGTTATAAATAGCCTTGAACCCCTTCATTCAAGGTTGATGATTTGAGCCTAAAAATTTCTAAACCACCAAAGCCTATCCACAAACAACTCTACAAAGCTTTCATTTGCCATCCACAAATTGTGTTAGAGTTATTGAGTTGAAAAGTGAGACCTTCATCTTATTGTATAAAGAGATCAAAACCTATTGTGAAAGGTTGAAGTTGGAGAGTCTTCGTATCCAAACTCTCGGTTGAAGTTGGGAAGTCTTCGTATCCAAACTCTCAGTTGAAGTTGGAGAGTCTTCGTATCCAAACTCTCGGTTGAAGTCGGAGAGGCCTTCGGATTAAAGCTCTCGTGTAAGAAGTTGGCGAGTTCTTCGGATCCAAACTCGTGTGTAACTATTTGCTCAAATAGTGGATTAAATCCGGAGAGAGTTCCGGGACTGGATTGCCTCTAGGGAGGATACCAGGATACATCAGATGTCGGTATTATTATTGCTTCTTCTCTTACACTTATATTTTTAAATTGCCAATTAGCTTGTGCTAAGTGCTTGATTAGTTAGCTTGACCCTATTCACCCCCCCTCTATGGTTTCTACAATTGGTATCAGAGCCAGGACTCTATTGTTAGGCTTAACATCCTTAGTGTAGATCCTTGTTATTTTTCTATGGCATCGTATTCCTCCTACTCCTCCTCCGATAAAGAGGGTTTTACTTCTAGTAGCATAGACAATCATGTTTCTTCTAAATGCAAGAAATGCTCTAAGTGGAAAGCCATGGCTAAACAATTCTTAGAGATTCTTGACAACCTTCATTCTACAAATGAAAAACTTTCTGAAAAGGTTATTCATTTAGAAGAAGCAAATGAGTTTTTGAGAAATGAAAACAATGTTTTATTATCTAGACTTGATTCTCAAAACTCATCTTGTGTTTCTTTAAAGTGTTTGAATGAGGCTTTAATTTTGAAAATTAAATCTCTTTCCTCATTAATAGAAGATCTTAAGAGGCAAACTCATGAGCTAAATCATTTGCATGATTCTTCTATTGACTCTTTAAAGAAACAAAATGATGATTTTATTTCTAGAATTATTTTATTTGAAAAAGAGAATAATGCTTTAAATGTTAAATTTGATTCTCTTACTTGTATGCATGATGATTTGATATTAGAACATGATATTCTTAAGGCCAAATCCATGCATGCTCACTCTAGAGACATTCATCATTCTAGTATGTTACATGTTTATAACCATGCTCATTCTGATACATGTGCACACACTAGCATTAGATGCTTCTATTGCTCTCGTATTGGACACATGAGCTTTACATGCCCTATTCGTAGGACCTTCACTACCAATGCTAGAGTAAGTGTTATATGGGCCCCTAAAGCTAATAAATGTGGATCCAAGTTTATTTGGATACCAAAGTCTTCATCTAATATTGTAGGTGAAGCTTTTTGTATCGAAACATAGCACCGAGGAGCGTGTTGGTGGTTGCAAAGCTCAAAGGTCATCTTTCAAGCAATTGCACCAACACAAGTGTGGCCACTGGAGCCACTTTGGTAACATGCTAAACGATTCTCTTTAAATAGTTTACATTTGTAGAATCAATCATGTTTCCTTTGACAACTTGCTACTAGCTCTCATTGATATATTTTAGTGGCTTATTATCTAAATCAATGAGAGATATGATACTAGCATGCTTAGTTAATTTTCTTATTATTTCTTTTATCTAGCATGACTAGTTACTCGACTTAAATGATTAGTTCACACTATGTAGTTTATCACTCATTTTCTATTTAGTGTGACACATTTGATTTATGCTTGCTTGTTATTCTTAATCTCTATATTATGAAGCATGCATATCACTCTAGTCCATAGGAGCTTGATTTTGATTTGAGTTAATATGATTTTAACTCTCCTCCTCTAAAGTTTTTGAGGATAGTTACTTCTTACCGATTTCTCCTTAATTTGTAATGTTTACTTTAAATCAGTATTTGTGAATATATATGTTTAGCACAAGCTTCTTATCACTTGACAGGTATACACTTACACTTTCTTTTTAACCTTGTGCTTACATAATATATTTATTATTGATTCTCATACTTTATCTTGATTATCTTCTTGAGAATCAATTATGTCTTTGTCTAATGAAGTTTATTTATACATGTTTTTGAATTTGTAATGGTTTTTCAAATATTCTTTAAGGATACATGACTATATAGATTAAATTTCCATCTACATATAGTTCATGTATCTCTTATATTGATATCTATTTTTGTATAAATACCTTTATGTAGGCATATGAGTTAAGCTAAAGTTTTATATTAACTTGAAGAGTATTTATTCATACTTGTTACTTTCAAACTTGTGCTTAACTCATACTCTAGCTATTGTTTCTTTTGATCAAATTTGTGTATCTCTTTTTGAATCAATAAGTTTCTTCCTTAAAGCTTTCTTTTAATGATGTCTTTTTAGCTTTTTGGTTGACTTTATGAATACATATTTTTCTCTTGATTGTTGAATCTTCTCATGTATGCCTATTCGTGATATATATAGTCTCATATATATAAATGATTCCTAACTTTTGATATTTATTTGTTTTATACCTTTAAGTTAGGATGTTGAGAGAAAATATTTATTAATGTCTTGCTCGTGACAAATTATGGATGTTCTATTA
Source organism: Iris pallida (assembly GCA_029216955.1). Classification (NCBI taxonomy): domain Eukaryota; kingdom Viridiplantae; phylum Streptophyta; class Magnoliopsida; order Asparagales; family Iridaceae; genus Iris; species Iris pallida. The sequence goes on along the minus strand of JANAVB010015093.1, from coordinate 52,200 downwards.
AGGATCACATGGTTTTGTACTTTACCTTGCTTGTTAAATTCACCTCCTTAATTAGTGCACTTTTTCTAGTTTATATCTTTATATTTTACTATGGTGCACTATGAAAGCTCTTTGAAAAATGCACTTCTTGATATCTTTAGCATTTAGCTTTTATGATCTTAATGATCTTTCTTTGCTCAATCCTTGGGTTTATACTTCTTTTTGATTTATTGTTGCCCAATAGATTTTGTAGCTCATGAGAGCACATATAATTGATACATCATATTTCTTATAACTTTAGCTACTATGGTTTGAGCTTTTGTGTTGAGATTTTTCATTTCTAGAGAATATACTTATTGTATAATGGCTATAATATTTTACATTCTCTAGATCGATCTATTAATTTATTATTTTGGATTAATCTCAGAACTTGGTAAAGAGATTTATTTTATTTGTGTTTACATGAATATCTCTTTTGGCCTATACTTGATAAGAGTCTTATTCTTTTTATTTTGTTATCTTATACTCTTATCCTTGCTTAATAAAGAGTCTACAAATCATTTTGATCATTCAAAATGTATTATACTTATTGAGAACTCTTTGCTTAAGCAAGTATTTTTAGTGTTAGTGACTTAAGATTTAATGAGCACATTTATCTTGTTAATGGCTTCCCTCATTAATCTTATTTGGATTATATAGTTTGCTTATTTGTGATATATTATTAAGCTATATAATTTTGGCTCACTTTCACACATCTAGCTATATTCCTATACTTCAATCTATATATGATATGCTAGTTTACAAAAACAAGATTTGTGATATGCTTGATCTCTAAAACTAGTTTTACAAATTCTTTATTAGATCTTGTTTTCCCTTAGAGGTTTGTGATTCCTTGTTTAACGTTCTTCCATACTAGTCATTAGCAAGTCTCTCTTAAATTTTTCTCATTTTTTGAGTCATGATTTTATCGTATTATCATTACATCTCTTTAGATTGAATGTGTGATCATTTTGAGATGACTCTTTTCTATATTTTTCATTGATCTGTAAGATTCTTTATAAATATGGATTTTGAATTTTCTCTTGATGAAATTTATCATTGGATCATGTTTATTCATTTGTTTATTTTATGAATGATCCTAATGATTAAGTAGTCTTAAATTATCTAGTTATGAGATTATCAAGTTAATTTATTACTCTACTTTGACTAATCATGGTTTATCACATATGAACTTTGCTATTTGAACTTTATGGGTTATTAATTTACCATTAGCAAGGTTTGGATTTATCCGTTGTTGGATAAATATGTGGTACAACATACCTAGTCCATGCAAAGTAATAAATTGGTTGATTTTTTCTTGATTAGATAATCATGGACATGATATTTGAGGTTTATTTTTATTTTTTTAGCGATATTTTGACTCTCATCATGATTGATTTAACTGTCCTTATTCTTTTTCATGATGACATCTTTTGATTACATGTGCTTTATTGGAATATTCTTTTGAATTCTCATCTTTAGTAAGTATTAATTGAATATCTCTTCTTGACTAAAGATGACATTATTCATTTTATGACGATTTTATAACCTTATATGCATTGAGCAAGGGAAAGAAATCCATAGTTGATTTATCCCTAGTTTTTGATGCTATAAGTGTTTTGAAACTAGTTACGCATATTTTGAGGGGGGGCAAATAAATTGTTTTAATTCATCTATACGCTCTAATATGTCGTATACATAGTTTATCATGGACCCATATTTGCTTCATTTTCATATCTTATTGATTGTGGTCATGATATTTTTATTTTGAAGGGTTTATGAGAGTGTATGTGATTGTCCTTATTATCTTATCTCTCTCTTTCATATGGGTTAAATATGTCATCTTGCTAATATTAACTTTCAGATCTTATCTTGATGAATATTATGCTTTCGTTGATTTGGCTTTTCTTTCATGCTTAATTGATTTGGCTTTCCTTGTTGAGGACTTATCCAAAATTCATGATTTTTATCAACTTTGGTAGTACTTTGAGGGGGAGCATTCAAGTCGACTGAATTTCTCCTTCTCAAGTATTTTTCTTCTTTACTTTCATGTTTATCTAAAGGGTATTCATATAGCATGATAAGGTAATTGAGTTCAAATGCATGAACTTGGATAAGCATATAGATTTTGCAAATAATGAGATTATTTTATATCAATTGCAATATTTTACATTGATCATTCTTTTATTTTGTTCCACTATTTATTTGTGGACAATTATAATTATTAATGGTTTCTTTGATCAATGTTTCAAGTTTACATCTTTTCAATTGGTATCAAGTTTATTTAATTTTATATCTTAATTGGTATCTATTAGTTGCAATTATCTATTCCTCATGGTTTTTGTTTGAAATCCTTTATTTCATAGTTCTCTTCCAAAACTAGAGCAATATTTCATATCCTATTGCGTTTTGGATTTATTCCTTGGATTTCAAGTTGGTAAACTACTTATTTCTTGTTTTTCAAATACTTTTAGTTCTACCAACTGTATTGTGTTTTGACAAGCTATTTTCTATTTGGTACTCTACATTTGATATGTAGTTTCTATACTTGTCTTTATACACTTCTCCCATTGTTCTTCATTTAGTATATCTTGATCATGATTGTCTATGCCTTCCTCATGCTCTGATTTATGTACTTAAGATTGATTTCTTATCTACTAGTACGGGGGAGCGTATTTTTGATCATGTCAAAGGGGGAGAAGTACGTTTAAGTATGTATTTATAAGTAATCTAAGTAGTATGCTTTCAGTGATATTGCTTATGTCTTTTGTATATTAGTGATACATGCATCTGTTCTGTACTTACTAAACTTAACCGATTTGCCATAATCAAAAAGGAAAAGATTGTTGGCCCAATGATTGTATCATGTTTTTGAATATGGTTAATCTGTTAAGTTTAGCATTTCATTATCACTAATCTTCATACTATCGCGATAGCATTTCTACTTATACTTATACCTTTGGTGATATGTGCCTATTCATTTACATATTAGTGATATGAGCTTATCTTTCTTAAATTTAATCGGGTTGCCAAATTCAAAACTATGTTTTTGATTGTGGTCATTCAATTAAGTTTAATCATTATGATATCACTAACATTTATGCTATCACCTTAGCGCTTATACTTAAACTCCGCATTGTCCTAATATGCATAAAATTATCATACTTGCTACTATGTATATTGCTTTGTTCCTCTAACATGTACATGCAGAAAAGCAATGAGCAATATCAATGTGGACATATGCAATGAAGAAATCATGGTGGTCCAAAGACGACGGATCCAACAAGATTTTTCTGAACCACCCAACGACATCTCCGGAGCCACGCACTCGGGGGTTCTGCTGCCCGGTCAGCGGACGGGGGTCGAGGGGGCAGCGCCCCTCTTCGAGGGTTCGGGGGCGAAGCCCCCAAAAGGTATTCAGTTTTCACAAACTGGATATCTTTGGACAGCTACCGCCAAGAGAAAAAGCCAGCACCTATCAAAGGAAGAAGCCAAGCCATACCATCATCATTTCAAGACTCTGAAGAAGCCTGCACCTGCCTAAGTATATCTGGAGTCTGTAATGAGTCTTAGGAATAATTGTAAACACAAGAAATGGATGGTAAAATCGAAAGCTAGGGTAGAAACTACCCAGGATCATTTTCGGCTGAAAACCGGCATACCGACGGTATACCGGTCTATACCGACGGTATATCGATTTTGTTCACAGAAAGTTTTCTGTCTACAAAATCGGCATACCGACGGTATACCGGTTCAGTAACGTTGAAAGTCCAACGGTCGGATTTCTAGCATTAAATGATCCCAACGGCTATATTTCGAGCCGTTGCAATCCCATACCGGTATACCGACGGTATACCGACTCTTACCGACCGTATACCGGTCGCTGACTGAAAAGTTGCCTTGGCTCTTTTCAATGCTTTGGTTATAAATAGCCTTAACCCCTTCATTCAAGGTTGATGCTTTGAGCCTAAAAATTTCTAAACCACCAAAGCCTATCCACAAACAACTCTACAAAGCATTCATTTGCCATCCACAAATTGTGTTAGTGTTATTTAGTTGAAAAGTGAGATCTTCATCTTATTGTATAAGGAGATCAAAACCTATTGTGAAAGGTTGAAGTTGGAGAGTCTTCGTATCCAAACTCTCGGTTGAAGTTGGAGAGTCTTCGTATCCAAACTCTCGGTTGAAGTCGGAGAGGCCTTCGGATTAAAGCTCTCGTGTAAGAAGTTGGCGAGTTCTTCGGATCCAAACTCGTGTGTAACTATTTGCTCAAATAGTGGATTAAATCGGAAGAGAGTTCCGGGACTGGATTGCCTCTAGGGAGGATACCAGGATACATCGGGTGTCGGTATTGTTATTGCTTCTTCTCTTGCACTTATATTTTTAAATTGCCAATTAGCTTGTGCTAAGTGCTTGATTAGTTAGCTTGACCCTATTCACCCCCCCTCTAGGGTTCCTACAGACAATATCCTAAAGACAGTTTACATACATAGGAAATGAATTGGAGCATTATCTAATAGCAGGTCAGTGATGTGGATGTAGTATATGCAAGAATGGTATGACAGACCCAATATTATGAAAGAGGACAGATACTTGAATACTAATCCTGTAGGGAATGGGACTAGACAAGGGTGAAAGGGGACAACATATATGGGTGGTTACAGAACATGGGATCGCTCCTCCCAAACCTGGACCAAGAATTTCAGGATACCTCCTATTTATTGAATAACACATGAACTTATTGTCCAATTGAGGACTAAATCTTCCATTGAAAGGGGATAGAATGTTAGATGATGGGCTATACAGATGGTAACAGGATGAACAATAGGTTTTAGATGTGCAGGCAATATAGTGAGGTGGTGTTAGCAGTGAATCATAAGGCCAATGTAGTGACATGTAAAGAATGTAATGAGAGGTAATGAGTGCAAATAAGGTAATACAGTAAAGGGGTGAATTGTAATGCATGCAGTTATGTAAATGGAGGGTATCAGTGAATGTAGGGCATTTACTAAAGTTTGCAGATAATGCAATATGCAGGGCTAATGCTATATGAAGGTATGTAATGAAGGTATACAATGAATAGGAGTTAAAGACATATATAATGGGCTAGACACATCAGATGGCAGAACATATATGGTAAGGTAGGTTAATAATGTGAATGAGGAAGAATTGCTTCTACTGAACTATGGCAAGGTATATGACTGAATGTATTGGAGATGTGGTCAATTGCAAATTTGCGGTAGGAGGACAAATACTTAGAGATACATGGTAAACGCAAGGATTGAACTCCATCTGGAGTCAAGTTCATTATTTAAACTCATTCCAAGACCTGGGCAGTGGTGTCAATGCAAGAAGTGTATAGATATGAGAGAAATAAAGAGTCAAATGTGCAGTGACACGATGTAAACTAGTGAGTGTCAAGAAGTGAAGTGTGAACATGTTAGAGTGTCCAAATACAAGGTGTCATAATGTCAACAGGGAACTGTATCACTTGCCTTAGAGTGATAATGTGCCAATCACGTGTCCATGAGGTGCAGCAGTAAAGTGAATGCATTGAAATGGAAGTGTTTGTGATAGATGGATGCAGATAAGTAAAGGTAGTGTCAAGGCAAGTGTCTAACATGTGTCAAAACATTGTGTCAAAACTAGGCAATGCAATAATGTGTGTGTCAACATGGCAGCAAGTGTCCAAGTGTATCCGAGTTGTACAATGGCATACAATTATGTCGAACAGCAAGGTGATGTGGTATCAAAATATGTGCTGCAGTGTGCAGCCTTGTTTGAGTGTCAAGTGATGTGTCATCATGTGTCAAGTGTCATACAGTAACCAATGGTGTCAATGTGAGGGTGGCAAGTATCAAAACAGAGAAAAAATGTCTATGTGTGTGTGTGTCGACTTGAGCGTCAGGTGTGACAAAGCAATATGCAGTGTCGAGTGGTGTGTCAAGTGTGTCCAAGTGTCATATGATGTCCATGCAGTATCCAAAATGTTTAATAAAGAAATGTGTTGAGTATCATGTGAAACAAAGTGTTCAATGCATGCATAGAGTGTTCGACCGCTACGAAGAGGATCTGTGGCTAATGTGTCACGGCCTGCACCCTAGAGTAAGGGCACGAGACGTGGGTACGTCCAGCCTACACCGCAGTGTCGGTGGTAGAACGCTGTCCTAGGTTACAACATCTAACAGTTTAAGGTAAAACAATTATACTCCCCGAATGGGGGTAACATAACAGAATATATCTCAATCACATCTAAGGTAGAATGCGATAAGATAGAATAATATAAAAGATATAAGAGCCAAATCTACAGGAAATACAATAGAAAGAAAGCTAAGTGTCTAGATAAACTCCACTAACATCCAGAAATAATACAGATCCAAATAACAACTCAATCTCCAATACAATGAAATAAGAATAAGATATCTATGGAGCGACAGTCTCTACAGCTAAGGGATCCGACCGGAAGTCCGGATCGCAAGTGTCTTCTAAGGCTGTCCCATAGAAAGTATCTAAGCAGGCCTCCTCCTCGTCCTCTGTAAAATTTTTAACAGGTCCAGTCAGGACAGGAGCGAGCACAGTACATCTCAACAAATTATAGCAGGTCAGGATATATAATCATGCTAGAGAGTAAGATACAAGAAACTGAAAGAATAATATGATAAAAAGAAAGACTGTAAATAAATAGATACAGTATATAGAGAACTATCAGTGACTAATGATTCAGAGCACAAGACGGTTATGTAAATGGCACAATGTTGTACACGAGTAATCTACAGAGGTTTGTACACGAGTAATCTACTGGATTGAATACATAACCACTTCTACTCCTCCGTTCCAATCAATACACAAGTATCTAGCCAAGTTATGTTATTGTACACGAAGGTCATGTGAATACATGATTATACACGATTCATACATTTCGTACACGAATATCACGAATACAAGGAGTACACGATGCTCACGATAATGTACACGAACAGGAATACCCGATGTATCCGCTAAGGGGATAACATCGCACAACAAGATCCATATAGTACTAATCCGTGTTTCTAACGTGTCAGCATCATGTAAAGTAATCTAAAGCAGGAATTATACTCCTAATGTAGGATATGAAATGATCAGAGAATGTACTCGCCTGCTATCTGAATGTCCAAGATAAAAGTACTGTCCGAGGAGTGGTGTCTGGCTCCTATTTAGAACAGTACAAGTTACAACAATTCCAGAATGGTAATAAGATACACTACAATGCATTCTACATGAATCTAGGTCAATCTAGATCAAACCTAAGTCAAACAAGCCTATACTAGTCTATCTAGTCTATTCTAGGTCTAACAAAGCTATACAAGTCTATCTAGACTCTATACTGACAAACAGATACACCCATAGACTAAGAGCCTACGCTATAGGTTATTAGGCAATACCATGCCTAAAACCAACCACAAAATACATATACACATGACAACATATATCTAATATATAATACACATATTGATATAGCTATATAATATAATATAGAATATACATATTAACATATAGGCTACCTATATGTATACCACACATACATTTATATATAATATATATGGCATGAGGGTGTGTGTGTGAATGAAATCTGAAAACAATGGGAACACTAGAAAACAGTGAAGTGTTCAGGAAAAAACAGTGGCTAATACATATCCTAGAAAATCAGTAAAATGACTATAGTGAAGTCTGGAAATAACAGTGAGGGTATTACATTGATACTTGTGTGAGTGTTAGAGGATATAGAGAAAACAGGAAATGAAATTTGAATCAAACAGTTAACTACTACCCAAAACAATACACAACAGTTAGCATATAATCAAACTCAGTCATGGCTAGGCAATCTCAGTAAACAGTGAGCTAACTAACCATGAAATCTGTAAATATAGTTGACAGTTACCTTCGAATTTCAATTAGTATTCTAATACCCAAAACCCACATGATAGTTAATCATGTATCACACATTCAACTCAGTTTAAAAATAAGAAAGAAACCAATCTCAGTTTTCACAATTTCAAATTCAATTTGAACCAACATATGTCTAATTCCCATTCACAGTGTACTTCAAGAATCAATCTACCAGGGAACTTAACACAAGGGAATTGTAAAATGTTCAGGAATAAATGAATCATTCTCAGGTTATATAAGGAAATCCAGTTCCCAGCCGACAGTTAAAATCGAGCATAAAAACAGTTGATGCACATTGAAACCCAACTGAATGCCAATCCCATTTTCAACATAAAGCCTATTCGAATGTAATATGAAACTAAACATGAACAATAATATGTGGGTAACATTTAACAGTGAAAACATTACCAAAATAGGAATTTAAATGTTTAGGGAAAATTAGAAATGAAGTGTCAGTCATGAGTATCAGGAAACATGCTATCAAATCCAATTCCTCATCAATACCTAAACTAACATGTAAATCTAATCTAACATATATCATACATCATATTTAGGATATAATTGACAATTAAAATCACAAATTAAATCATTTAAAACTAAATTAAACAGAGAAACAAAATAGCACACTGCACACGCACAGTGTATACCCTGTGCACGCACGACACCGTGTTCGAGACGACACGTGAAGTCGTGTAACTTGACACACATGGTGTCGGTCAATGCTCCATCGTTTGTGTCAAGTATCACGTGTCCTAGTGGCGTGTCCACTACGCAAATGACCCCAAGCAGCAGGGGAAGAAAATCTGTACGCGCACGTGTGGTGCACCCGCGTGTTCTCGTGTTCGTGGTGACACGATACGACACCAATACGTGCTCAGAACACTAGAAACCCCTAAGCAAGGTTAAAACCTAGATTTCTATTCAAATACATTCCTGAAATTAAATCGAAATGCCCTTTGGGCATTTCATCAAATACCTATATACATGGACTGATACGTGTCCGATACGGACACGTATCGGACTCGAAACCTAGGGTTAGCTATTCCTACAGTTAGGTTAGGCCTAGGGCTTCCTGAATAAGAAATAAAAACAATATTCTATTGTGTAGATTTGAAATTACCTATTGGTTTGCAAAGCTCAAAAAGCCCCAAATGAGAATGGATCCTCAAGCTTCCAAAACTCTTCCAAATTGTTTCTCCCCTGAAATTTCTCAATACCAAAAGCAAGTAGAATAAATTTAGGACCTATTGCAATTGGTTTGGGGGAAAATGGAATTAAATAGGAATTTTTATGAATTATTGAAGATGGAGACTTACCTCTTTCTCAAACTTGTAAATATTTCTAAAGAAGGCAGCCCTAATTTCTAGGAGGCATTAATTAGGTGGGGGAATGCCCTAGTGGCCGGCCATGGGCTGATGGGCTAGGTTTAGGATTCCACTAGTGTTGGGTTGGGCCTCTAAGGGCTTAAGTCATAAATCATGACTTGTGAAACCACAAGCCATTAGCTAGCCTAATCAATTCCTAATCTCTCCAAATAAGTTTTAATTGGTTAAATATCACTAACTTAGGTCAAGCTAGGGTTACACACTCTAACCAAGTAGTCATGACCTAGGTCAGCTTCTAGGACAGTCTCCTAAGTCAACACTAGTCAAGGTCAAATATAGCACCAAATCAAATATACTAAATTCACTAAAAATTCTAATAATTATAATTAATACTAAATAATTCAAATAATTCTCAAAATTTTAAAAATAACCAAAATACCCTCAAGCTAGAAAAGTGGTAGTGACAAATCTACCCCCTTAAAATAATTTCGTCCTCAAAATTAAAGGCGAAACTAACTGCTGAGAATGATAGAAAAGTATACCTCAAGGTCCAAAAAGATATGGGTACAGCTCGCGCCTCTCATCCTCCCGCTCCCAGGTAGACTCTCCTGGAGAATGATGCCTCCATGCGACGCGTACCAAGGGTATCACCTGGTTCCTCAGTACCTTCTCTCGGTGATCCAGAATCTCCACAGACTGCTCTGGATAACTGAGAGCAGGTCCAACCTCAATCTCTGAATGATCGAGCACATGGCTAGGGTCAGCCACGTACTGTCTCAACTGTGATACGTGGAATATGTTGTGAACTCCCACTAGTACAGGTGGAAAGTCTAGCCTGTATGCCATGTCACCGACTCTCTTGCTGATAACGAAAAGGCCGATGAAGCGCGGGCTAAGCTTCCTACCTCCACCAAAACGTATCATACCACGAATCGAAGATATCCACAGAAAAACCATGTCTTCAACCTAATCACAAGCAAGGTCTCAAGTTACTAAAAATCAAACACGATCAATCAAACAAAACAAAAAAATAACCTACTTCTAATCCTATCTCTAAATCTGTACCTCAAACTCCAACGGCCTCCGGTGGCTATCGGCCCAGTGCCGATGTCTGTCCTGCGCCACGCGAAGTCTGTCCCTGAGGAGCTTCACCTTCTCGGCTGCGTCAACAACAATCTCTGACCCCAGTAAAGCTCGCTCTCCAACATCATCCCAAGATAAGGGTGTACGACACCTACGCCCGTACAGAGCCTCAAAAGGTGACATCTCAATGCTAGCCTGATAACTGTTGTTGTAAGCAAACTCCACCAAATGTAGATGATCCTTCCAGGAACCTCCAAAATCGAGGACGCACGTCCGCAGCATATCCTCAAGTGTCTGAATAGTCTTCTCTGACTGTCCGTCCGTCTGGGAGTGGTATGCAGTACTAAACTTGAGCTGAGTGCCCAAACTAGTCTGTAGATACCTCTAAAAATGAGAAGTAAAGCGACTATCCCGATCTGAGATAATGCTGACGGGAACTCCGTGAATCCTGACTATATGCCGCATGTACAACTCCGCAAGCCTCTCTGTAGACGTATCCACCTTGAATGGCAAGAAGTGGGCCGATTTGGTCAACCTGTCAACGATGACCCAAATCGCGTCTTTCCTTTCTGGTGTACGCGGCAACCCAGATATGAAATCTATGGTGATATGTTTCCACTTCTACTCTGGAATGGGCAACGGCTGCAATAATCCTTCGGGCCTCTGCCTCTCTGCCTTGACCTGCTGACAGACCAAGCATCTAGCCACGAAGCGAGCTACTTCCCGCTTCATCCCGTACCACCAGACATGCTCTCGCAGATCCCTGTACATCTTGTTGGCACCAGGATATATAGAGTACTGTGATCTGTGAGCCTCCTGCATGATCTGCTCTCTGAGCTCCCCGCTAGGCACACATAACCTGGAACCGTACCTCAAGGCACCATCCTCTGCAAGAGAAAACTCGCCATCTACCAACCCTGTACGAACCTGCTCTCGGATACACCGCAGAGCCACATCCTCGAACTACGTCCCCTTGATCCTCTTCATAAAGTCCGACTGTATCTGAAGGCCCCATAACTGCATCTGCACTCCGGGCACAATCACCTCAATCCCAAGGCTCTCCAAGTCTGCAAGCAAGTGCCGATCCATAGTCAAACACATGGCTGTCGGATACCTACTCAAGGCATCGGCAACCACGTTGGCCTTTCACGGGTGATACTGAAGTGAGATATCAAAGTCCTTTATCAACTCTAGCCATCTGCGCTTTCTCATGTTGAGCTCTTTCTGTGTAAACACATACTTCAAGCTCTTATGATCTGTGAAAATCTCTACCCTCTCGCCATACAGATAGTGCTTCCACAACTTTAGAGCAAAAATTACCGCTGCCAACTCCAGGTCATGGGTAGGATAGTTCTTCTCATGGGGACGTAATTGCCTAGAAGCATAGGCAATCACCTTCCTATGCTGCTGCAAGACACAACCCAGCCCCTTCCATGAAGCATCACTATAAATAGTGAATCCACCTGATCCTGAAGGTAATGTCAGAATCGGAGCTATCGTAAGCCGCTTCTTCAACTCATCAAAAGCTGCCTGACACTCCTCTGACCAAACAAACTCAGTATCCTTCCGGGTCAACCGAGTCAACGGCTCTGCAACCCGGGAGAAATCCTGCACAAATCTCCTATAATATCCTGCCAGTCCCAGGAAACTCCTGATCTCTGCCACTGAAGTCGGCGCTGTCCAAGCCTCAACTGCTGTGATCTTCTTCGGGTCCACTGAGATACCATCTCCAGTCACCACAAGACCCAAGAAGTCAACCCTATCTAGGAAGAACTTGTACTTCGAGAGCTTGCCATACAATCTCTCCCTCCTGAGTGTCTCCAGAACTACTCTCAAGTGCTCCTCGTGCTCTTCCTCTATCTAGGAATACACCAAGATATCATCAATGAATACCACCACGAATTTGTCCAAGTACTGGTGGAACACCTTGTTCATTAGGTTCATAAACACTGTTGGTGTATTGGTCAGCCCAAACGGCATAACCAAAAACTCAAACTACCCATACCACGTCCTAAAAGTGGTCTTGGAAATATCCTCCCTCTTCACCTTCACCTGGTGATAAACTGACCTCAAATCAATCTTAGAGAACACCCGAGCTCTGCTCAACTGATGAAAGAGATCATCGATCCACGGCAGTGGGTATCTGTTCTTGATCGTCAGGTTGTTAAGTGCCCTGTAGTCGATACACATCCGTGCCGACCCATCCTTCTTGGGTACAAAGAGTACCGGTGCACCCCAAGGTGAAAAACTCGATCGGATGAAGCCCTTGTCCTGCAGCTCATCCACCTGCTTCTTCAGCTCTACTAATTCACTGTTGTTCACTCGATAGACATGCTGAGAAATCGGTTTCGCGCCGGGAACCAAGTCTATCGAGAACTCTACATCCCTGTCCGGTGGAAGCCCTGGCAACTCCTCTGGAAATACGTCCATAAACTCTGCGATCAAGGGATGCGGAGCCACCTGCTCCTCAACTGATGCTCCACAGAAGACTCCGCCATCCTGCTCTGCCTGCCGCCGGGTGTACTCATACTCTGGCTCTCCTGGCACCCCAAACAAAACTCTACCCCCTCGGCAATCAATACGGGCGTGGTGTCTATTCAGCCAGTCCATACCTAATACAATGTCGTAGTTCGGTAGTGGCATGACGAGTAAACTCACTCTCAACTCTCGGCCTCCTAATATGACGCTCTGCCCTCTGCAAACATCACTCACGAGGATGACCCTACCCCCGGTCGTGATCTTGTAGGTCCTAGGCAATGGTTCAGAAGCCAGACTATGTCTAATAGCATACGATACTGACACAACGCTGTGGGAAGCCCCAGAATCAAAGAGTGCAAAGGCTGGAATGGAGTCGAGAAGAACCGAACCTGCTATCAGCTCTCCTATGGCCTCTACATCCTCAGCCTCCATGGCGAAAGCTCGTTCCTGCTGTCCATCTCGTGCCTGCTGCTGGTGCTGGTTGAACCTCTGCTGCTGGGTCGGCAATGGCCCCTTCAGCTGACCTGCTAGATCCTTGGCTGCCCCAACTCCTCCTGGTACTGGACGCATCATCGCAACTGGACACTATCGCATCTGATGGTCTGCCGAACCACACATCAAGCATCTACCGAGTCTCTTTCTGCACTCGTCCCACTTATGTCCAGGCTTCTTGCAGAATGTATAACTAATAGCCTGCTACCTGGGTGCCTGCTGCCCTCTCTGCTGCTGATGCTGCACCTGCTGAAGAGGTGCCCTGCCCTGCTGCTTATACTGCCGAACTGGCCTCTGCGGCTGCTGCTGGAAGTGAGGCCTCTTGGCCTGCCCCTGAATGCTGCTAACACCCTGGAAGTCACGACCCCTCATCTGCTTCAACCCTAGGTCGTCTTCTGCCGCCATAGCCCCAGAAAATATCTCAGCAAATGTAGCATTCCGGTCGCTCTTAGTCAGCGACCGAACCTCTCTAATCAAGCCTCGGCTAAACTTCCTCGCCTTCGTCTTCTCTATCAAGTCATCTATAAAATGGGCCAATCTATAAAACTTCCCAGTATACTCAGCTACAGTCTGGTTCCCCTGAACCAGACCCTCGAACTGTGCCTCGATACCTCCCAAGGCCACATCAGGAAAGAACTGCTCCTTAAACAGCTCCTTGAACTGGGCCCAAGTCTGGCCCTCAACTCCCACCCTGGGATCTGTCTGATACCACGCACGGGCTAAGTCCTGCATCTGACTGCCCGCCGCCTCGATCTGGAGTCGAGCTGGTATCTCCTCCAGCCTGAATATCTCCTCGATATGCTCTATCCAGTCGTCGGCATAGTGGATGCCCTCTGTGCCGAAGAACTCTCTGGGATGCATCTTCTGAAAGTCCTGTATGTCCTTCTCCCTCCGACGGGGCTGCTGCTGGGCCCCCTGAGCAGTAACAATCTCGACTGTAGTGTGAACCAGCTGGTGTGCCTCGTCGATCCCCTGACAAAAATTGGCAGTCTGCCTCGTCTGCTGCTGCTGGTGGGACTCCAAAATCCTCTCCACGAAAGAGAAGAGATGTGCAGAGTCTACCATCCCCATAGACGGAGGCTGCTACGGTGGAAGGATCTCAGGAATCACAATGCTCGGCCTCCTGACTGGTGGAGGTGCTCCTCCAAAAGCTGCAGAAACACCGACTCCTGAGGGCTGTACTGGCCCTGTGGCACCGGAAGCTGGCTGCTGCTGAGGTCGAGAGGTAATAGACCCCTCTCCAGCGTCTTCCAGTCCAGGGCGATACGATCTCGTCTCAACCATCCTGGAGACACAGATCAAACAAGAAACAATTACTGAGAATGAGTCGAATATCAAAGGAGGACAGTTTAAATTTCTGAGGAAGGCAATAAACAGCAAAATAGATATACGGAATTTGATAAGGAGTTTTCCTAGTGTGATTGAGTACCTTCAACAATATACTAATTCCTACTGCAGGCTGCAGTGATATTCTAGTTCGAATACCACTACATTTCCAACCTAGACCTGCATGGGCCACCACTAAAAATGTGCCACGACCCGCACCCTAGAGTAAGGGCACGAGACGTGGGTACGTCCAGCCTACGCCGCAGTGTCGGCAGTAGAACGCTGTCCTAGGTCATAACATCTAACAGTTTAAGGTAAAACAGTTATACTCCACGAATGGGGGTGACATAACAGAATATATCACATCTAAGGTAGAATACGATAAGATAGAATGATATAAAAGATGCAAGATCCAAATCTACAGGAAATATAATAGAGAGAAAGCTAAGTGTCTAGATAAACTCCACTAACATCCAGAAATAATACAGATCCAAATAACAACTCAATCTCCAATACAATGAAATAAGAATAAGATATCTATGGAGCGACAGTCTCTACAGCTAAAGGATCCGACTGGAAGTCCGGATCGCAAGCGTCCTCTAAGGCTGTCCTATTGAAAGTATCTAAGCAGGCCTCCTCCTGGTCCTCTGTAAAATTTTCAACAGGTCCAGTCATGACAGGAGCGAGCACAGTACATCTCAACAAACATAGCAGGTCAGGATATATAATCATGCTAGAGAGTAAGATACAAGAAACTGAAAGAATAATATGATAAAAAGGAAGACTGTAAATATATAGATACAGTATATAGAGAACTATCAGTGACTAGTGATTCAGAGCACAAGACGATTATGTAAACAGTACGATGTTGTACACGAGTAATCTACAGAGGTTTGTACACGAGTAATCTACTGGATTGAATACATAACCACTTCTACTCCCCCGCCCCAATCAATATACAAGGATCTAGCCAAGTTATGTTATTGTACACGAAGGTCATATGAATACATGATTATACACGATTCATACGTTTCATACACGAATGTCACGAATACAAGGAGTACACGATGCTCACGATAAAGTACACGAACACGAATACCCGATGTATCCGCTAAGGGGATAACATCACACAACAAGATCCATATAGTACTAATCTGTGTTTCCAACGTGTCAGCATCATGTAAAGTAATCTAAAGCAGGAAATATACTCCTAATACAGGATATGAAATGATCAAAGAATGTACTCGCCTGCTATCTGAATGTCCAAGATGAAAGTACTGTCCGAGGAGTAGTGTCTGGCTCATATTTAGAACAGTACAAGTCACAACAAGTCCATAATGGTAATAAGATGCACTACAATACATTCTATATGAATCTAGGTCAATCTAGATCAAACCTAAGTCAAACAAGTCTATACTAGTCTATCTAGTCTATTCTAGGTCAAACAAAGCTATACAAGTCTATCTAGACTCTATACTGACAAACAGATACACCCATAGACTAAGAGCCTAGGCTATAGGTTATTAGGCAGTACCATGCCTAAAACCAACCACAAAACACATACACACATGACAACATATATCTAATATATAATACACATATTGATTTAGCTATATAATATAATATAAAATGGACATATTAACATATAGGCTACCTATATGTATACCACACATACATTTATATATAATATATATAATAGTACACACACATTATATAATATATAGGATATATATATATCTCAAATTTCATATATATACCTTCACATATATATAGAGAATAGGAAGACACATGTGCTCATGTGTCAAGTGTGTGTGTGTGTGTGTGTGTGTGTGTGTGTGTGTGTGTGTGTGTGTGTGATACATGGCATGAGGGTGTGTGTGTGATACATGGCATGAGGGTGTGTGTGTGAATAAAATCTGAAAATAATGGGAACACTAGAAAACAGTAAAGTGTTCAGGGAAAAACAGTGGCTAATACATATCCTGGAAAATTAGTAAAATGACTATAGTGAAGTCTGGAAATAACAGTGAGGGTATTACATTGATACTTGTGTGAGTGTTAGAGGATATGGAGAAAATAGGAAAAACAGGAAATGAAATTTGAATCAAACAGTTAACTACTACCCAAAACAATACACAACAGTTAGCATATAATCAAACTCAGTCATGGCTAGGCAATCTCAGTAAACAGTGAGCTAACTAACCATAAAATCTGGAAATATAGTTGACAGTTACCTTCGAATTTCAATCAGTATTCTAATACCCAAAACCCACATGATAGTTAAACATGTATCACACATTCAACTCAGTTTAAAAATAAGAAAGAAACCAATCTCAGTTTTCACAATTTCGAATTCAATTTGAACCAACATATGTCCAATTCCCATTCACAGTGTACTTCAAGAATCAATCTACCAGGGAACTTAACACAAGGGAATAGTAAAATTTTCAGGAATAAATGAATTATTTTCAGGTTATATAAGGAAATCCAGTTCCCAGCTGACAGTTAAAATCGAGCATAAAAATAGTTGATGCACATTGAAACCCAACTGAATGCCAATCCCATTTTCAACATAAAGCCTATTCGAATGTAATATGAAACTAAATATGAACAATAATATGTGGGTAACATTTAACTGTGAAAACATTACTAAAATAGGGATTTAAATGTTTAGGGAAAATTAGAAATGAAGTGTCAGTCATGAGTATCAGGAAACATGCAGTCAAACTCAATATCGAATCCAATTCCTCATCAATACCTAAACTAACATATAAATCTGATCTAACATATATCATACATCATATTTAGGATCTAATTGACAATTAAAATCACAAATTAAATTATTTAAAACTTAGTTAAACAGATAAACAAAATAGCACACTGCACACGCACAGTGCATACCCTGTGCACGTACGACACCGTATCCAACACGATACGAGAGGTCGTGTAACTTGACACACATGGTGTCGGTCAATGCTCCATTGTTTGTGTCAAGTATCACGTGTCCTAGTGGCATATCCACTGCGCAAATGACCCCAAGCAGCAGGGGAAGAAAATCTGCGCGTGCACGTGTGGTGCACCCGCGTGTTCCCGTGTTCGTGGCGACACGATACGACACCAATACATGCTCAGAACACTAGAAACCCCTAAGCAAGGTTAAAACCAAGATTTCTATTCAAATACATTCCTGAAATTAAATCGAAATGCCCTTTGTGCATTTCATCAAACACCGATATACATGAACTGATACGTGTCCGATACGGACACGTATCGGACTCGAAACCTAGGGTTAGCTATTCCTACAGTTAGGTTAGGCCTAGGGCTTCCTGAATATGAAATAAAAATAACATTCTATGGTGTAGATTTGAAATTACCTATAGGTTTGCAATGCTCAAAAACCTCCAAATGAGAATGGATCCTCAAGCTTCTAAAACTCTCCCAAATTATTTCTCCTCTGAAATTTCTCAATACCAATAGCAAGTAGAATAAATTTAGGACCTATTGCAATTGGTTTGGGGGAAAAAGGAATTAAATAGAAATTTCTATGAATTATTGAAGATGGAGACTTACCTCTTTCTCAAACTTGCAAATATTTCTAAAGAAGGCTAGCCCTAATATCTAGGAGGCATTAAATAGGTGGGGGAATGCCCTAGTGGCCGGCCACTGGCTGATGGAATAGGGTTAGGATTCCACTAGTGTTGGGTTGGGCCTCTAAGGGCTTAAGTCATAAATCATGACTTGTGAAACCACAAGCCATTAGCTAGCCTAATCAATTCCTAATCTCTCCAAACAAGTTTTAATTGGTTAAATATCACTAACTTAGGTCAAGCTATAGTTACACACTCAAACCAAGTAGTCATGACCTAGGTTAGCTTCTGGGACAGTCTCTTAAGTCAACACTAGTCAAGATCAAATATAGCACCAAATCAAATATACTAAAAATCACTGAAAATTCTAATAATTATAATTAATACTAAATAATTTCAAATAATTCCCAAAATTTTAAAAATAACCAAAATACCCTCAAGCTAGAAAAGTGGTAGTGACATAATGCCGCAGATCAAAATCTCCCTCTCATCAATCCATACTACCTAGGTTAGTTGTCATTCATGGGGGCTACCCAAATCTGACACTAGCATGAGAATTCATGTCATGTCAAAGGCACATGGACACAGCAGTAGCAGTGGAGCAACTGTAGGCTCTGAGCAGTGTCAACTGGTGTCCCGTGTCCAAAAACACACATCAAAACACATTAACTCTGACTCAGTCCTATACCATTGAATTTTATATAATATAGGCTACCTAAATATATAATTTACTTAGAATTTAAAGAACCAAAAGTTCTAAGAGGTATTTCATCGAACACTTGAGTAATCTCTTCGATATGGTGTGATACGCCCTTGATACGAGCATCAAATGGATTCAATTTCTAACCAAACTTAGCCTAGGGCTAGGGGAACCCTAAATAAATGCATCTATGGTAAGAAATTAGCAAAATACTTGGTTTAGAGACTCTTACCAATTGAGAGTTGGAATCTTAATAAAAAATCCTTTGAATAGATCCACACCAATTCCTATGGCCAAATTGCTTCCAATCCTTGATAGCTAGCCAATCGAGACCTCCTATACACAAGGGGAGTGATTTGCAATTGGTTTGGTTGAATTTAGGGGTGATTTGGTAAAAGTGGGCAAATTTGGGGAAGAACACAACTTAGGATTAGGGTTTGCAATAAAAGAGGCAAGAGGGGGCTAATGATTACTTATATAGCTGGGGGGACATGCTTGGCCGGCCATAGGTGGTTCTAGGGTTAGGGTTAGGTCCAATCTAGTTTGTAGGCCCTCTCAAGATGTAAATTCAAGCCTCTTTAGTAAAGGCCCAACTTGATTAGGTTTCCTACAAATATCTTGATCCTAACATAATATCTAGATACTTTAGAACTAAGTTAATTAGTTGAATTCTACTAAGTTTCTAGGGTCATGATCAACATCTAGATTAGGGTAATTCTAGGGTTAGACCTAATATAACACTTAGCACATTATTAATTAAATAAAATTCAAAAATAATAATAATTCATAAATTACCAAAATATCCTTAGCCTAAAAAGTGGTAGTGAACTAATCTAATCACATTAGCTAGGTCTCCATGGTCATAGTTAGTATCTAGGCTAAGTAGTTCTAAGGTTTCACTAGTAAGGGACACAATCACAATACATCAATTTAAATAATATTAAAATAATCAAAAAAATTACCAATTAATTACTAATATGATTTAAATATATTATTTAATAACTAACATGATCAATTTTATAAAAGTTTAAAATTACCCTCATTTTAGAAAAGTGGTAGTTACATCAACTAACTTAAATTTCAAGGACGAAATTTTCTAAGAGGGGTAGGTTTCTCATTACCACATTTCCAGATAGATGTATTTTTATCATTATATATCATTAATATATTGTGTGTATTTATTTAATTAAATATATATAATTGTTGAATTTATTAGTAGACTATCCTAGGGCTGCAAATGAGCCAACCGTTCGCGAGCTGTTCGAAGCTCGGCTGGGTAAAAGCTCGTTTGAGCTTGGTTAATTTAGTAAACAAGTGCCAAGCTCAAGCTTTATTTTCTAGCTCGTTTAATAAACGAGCCAAGCTCAAGCTTAGAAGTACTCGGCTTGTTTGAGCTCACGAGCTAGCTCGTTTTTTAGCTTGCAAGCTAGCTCGTTTATTCTTTGTTGAATTCTAATTTTATATATATTTGTATAACAATATGGTTGTATGTAGTATATATTTATATGTTCTTACTAGGAAACTTTTTAATTAAATTGTTATAAATAAATTGTTATATTACAGGTACTTGAATTCAAACCTAACTAGCTTGAAGTCGAGCTCGTTAAGCTTGAAATCAAGCTTAAAGAGCTTGAAATAAAGTTAAGCGAGCATGTAATCAAGCTTAATGAGCTTGATTTTGAGCTTCTCAAGCTTGTTTATCAAGCTTGAATCAAGCTTACTTATCAAGCAAAGATTGAGCTCAAACCAAGCCAAGCTCAAGCTTAATATAAACAAGCTTGAGCCAAGCTTGAGCCAAGCTCAAGCTCCAAAATAAATAAAAAAACCTATCAAGCTCGAGCTTGATTAATTTTAGTCAAGCCAAGCTCAAGCTTCCAAAAACTTGGCTCGGCTTGGCTCATTTCAATCCCTAGACTAGCCTATTTATTGGACCTTTGGTTAGTGAACCTATTTGGACTTGTCATGACACTTCGACCTATATTTTAGATTAGCCTTATTCGACTTATATAAGTCATAATAAGTCATGAATAGGATTAGAACTAATTACTAATTTTGGCTAAAGCTTCCATAGGTTAACCAAACCTTCATAACAACTTGAGAGGGCACAATGGACATTTCAAATAGGGCTCATTTGACCAGCCACAATAGGAGAGAGGTTTTATTCTTCCAATTCTTCATTTTAGAGCTCAAAACCCTAGTTTTGGTGTTCTTCCAAAAATCCATTTATTCCTCCATCAAAACAACTCCAAATCCCTCTCAATCTTCTTCCATTCTTCATCCAAGAAGCTTGTAGACCAAGGAGCATAAGAAGAGAAGACCATTGGCTTGAGGATTGAGTCCAACTTTATTTTTGTGTCCACTTGTGGTGCTATATTGGGAATCTATCTTCCAATAGGTATACTACTAGTCTTTTTTTCATGTTTAGATACTGTTTCATGCACGAAATTATTAGGAAATCCATCCATGGACTATGGGTACCTATAGGAGGAAGAACATGGCTCTAATGACCATGTCGGCAATTGAGGTTTTGTGCCATTTTGGAAAAATATTCGAGAATGGTACACCAAGTGTTTGTCATATGGTTTGATAGACTAAATAGACATTTAAATGATGTGTGTGACTAGTAATGTGTCCACAAATGGATACTAATAGGTTATGTTATGTTACACTAGGACACAGAGTCAATTTGGAAGCTTTTACTCCTACACTTTACAATATTTCACATTTTACATGACACATTGCACTAGCTATACACTACACTAAATAGCTTCTAATTGACATTTTAGACATGCTCATGTATTTTGGTAGGATTCGAATAAGGTTTGGTAGAGTATCTTGGATGTATCGCAAGCTTGTGCACCAAGTATTCGATGTGTCCCCGTAGAGATTTTGTGTTCTTTTTGAGTCGAGATTTGGTATACATGTCCTAAATAGGATATGTGGTATTGTGTCATGGTATCTCATGATACACATGGTTATGTTTGGGTATGTATGTACCTACCTATGTTTGTACCTATATCTACCTAGGTGTACATGGATGTGTGTATAGTGTGTGTGTCTATTGTGGTGTAAAGGGTAGACTTGGTGTATGCATTGTATGTATGTGAATGCATATGTGTAAGGATTTGTGTCATAGAGCGCAAGAGAGAGTGTATTTATACACTAGTGTTTAGGTTACACTAGAAGTGTGTGTGCCTATGACATGTGTGAGTATTAGATAGGTGAAAGAACGGTGTGGTGCACACACTTACATAGGGGTGTAGTGTAGATGCATACACACACATGTATGTGTTGAATAGGCTGGTGAGTGTGCACATATATGGATTCACTTATGTGATAGAGTGTGTGAGTATGTGTTACCCACATGTTTGTGTCTTGAGTGTGTTAGTCAATTAAATAGATAAATAGGTTGATAGCTAGATAAATAAATAGATTGATAGTTAGATAAATAGATGGATGAATTGGTAGGCTGATAACAGATAGGTAGGTAAAGGGGGAGCAACTGATATTGTAAAGTAGAGTTGCAACCTTGTAAGCAATAGCAGCAGCATGCTTTGGCCTGCACAAGTAGCAACAGTAGCTAATTATTGTGGGTTAGCTTAGGAGACAGTACAACAGTGTATGCTATTGTCAACAGAAAATTATACTTCTATGTAACTTGGTGAAGGTAGGGGAAACAAGAATAGTAGCAGTAGGCAGCTTGCCTAGTATGAAGTAGGCAATGGTACCAATAGAGAGGAATAGGATTTGTGTGTGTGTGTGTATATATATAGATATAGTATATAGTAAATACTAGTGTATGTGTGTAATAGAAATATCTGTAGCGTATGAGGGTGTATAGGTTGTATGTGAGTAGGAGTGAATAGCATGTGTAATAAAGATTGGAGTGAATAGCATGTATAATAGGGAGCATTGCAGCAAGGATTAGCATAGCAGTATGGGTGTTTACTGCTGTGTACAGCAGTAGTAGCAGGGGGTGTAGGACAGTTGACCACCTCTAGAGGTGTTACTTCCCGTTCTCAGAATACGTATTTTAAATACATGTACCGCTTTAATACATTTATTTAGTATTTATCATGTATTATTCTGTATTAAAATTCTTTTAATTTTATGTTAATTAATTTTCTGCAATTTTACTTTTATCATTTGTCATTCTGTTTTACTTTTGGGTTCGGCCTGAGTTGGTTATTTTCGGCCATTGGATGGTTCATCAAACCCCCACCTACCCCCTCTTCATTTGAAGCCCCAAAACCCTTTTTCTCTCTTCATTACTTCTTCTCATTAATCTTCTTCTTCCTCATAAATACTTCCCCACCTACCTAGCCGCATAGGAAACTGCCAACTTGCTCCTTGATGGATCTCCATTTTTGTTGTTCCATTGTCTTTCTCTCAAGACTCTTAGATACTTTAGTATTTAGTATTTACAATTTCCATGGCTCATTTCATGTAGATCTAAGTTTAATGTATTTTTGGATTTCTTAGGTTTTGATCTAGTAACTTTGTTATTTCTTAAATTTTGATAGTTTCATGTTGTAGAGAATTTCGTTCTACCCATTTTGACCTATGGAAGTCCAGATTTGGGCTTGGAATGAAGGATTTAGGGAGCTTGGAAGCAAGTGCTTCACTAGTTCTGTTCTTAGAAATTGGAGAAGAAGAACAGTTGCTAAGCCGCATGGCTTGCACGGCCCAGCCGCATGAATTTTGGCCGCATGGCGGTGCTTGGCCGCATGAGTTTTTCATGCGGCAAGTCCCCTGGCCGTATGGCATTTCCTGGCCACATATGCATTCTCAGCCGCATGTACTTCGGTTTGCCTTAGCCGTATGGGAACTACCGTTTTCCAGCCGCATATCGACGTATACATTTTCCAGCCGCATATCGACTTGCACATTTTCCAGCCGCATATCGACTTGCATATTTTCCAGCCGCATATCGACTTGCACACTTTCCAGCCGCATAAGGCTTTGCTAATTTTGGCCGCATGGAATCACTCTTGCTCAGCCGCATATGACCCATTCATGCCCGGCCGTATAAAACCCAAGTTTCGCGAGCCGTATGGCTCAGCCGCATATTTTTTGGCCGCATAAGCCTTGCTAAACCCAGCCGCATGGGTTGAGTTCTACCCGGCCGCATAAGACCGTAATCTTTCCTAGCCGTATGGCATTGGCAGCGCTGTGCCGCATGGGACTGTTTTAATCCCAGCCGTATTTTTTCAGCCGCATAGACTTGTTTTTGCTAGCCGCGTAGGCGCATGTTACCCTAGCCGCATGAATTTAGTTTCCTTAGCCGCATGAACCAATAATTTCTTGGCCACATGAACTCTGGCCCTAATGCCTTTTTGGATGATTCTTGTCCCGAATTGACATTGATTGATTATCTTAGATTTTATTAACATTAATTATTATCTTGACATTAATTAACATTGATTGATATCTTGATTAAGTAATTGATCATGCGTTCCTAGTTGGAACTAAGAGACTGGCTAGTCGTCTTATTGAATTGAATGAATGAGACACGTTCATATTAATCATGAACTACTGTAATCGATTGGCCGATCTCGAATATTGGCATACAGGCATGCGTAGGTTCCAATTTATTTATTTTTCTGCAAAGCAGCATGTGTACTTTATGCTCAAGGCATGATTATTCCGTGGTTAGTTTTGATTGTTGTATTACGCTATATAAGACCTACAACCTAACCGAACGGGTATCGTTGTAGAGTTGTGCATATCGTACCCCGTATGAAAGTACTCATTCTGAATGACCATGATCCACGGCATGTGATTTCGCTTAACATAGAGGCTATTAAGCTAAATAAAATAATGATTGCATGGAGAGAATGCATTCTCGAGTTCTTATATGGCAGCCCTCTTTGGGACTATTAAGTGCCCGATAGGCCGGCTGGTTCCCACAGATACTACAAATCTGCCACACGGGCAGGGAGCAGTATCTGCTTATATTATTTATTGTATATTATTTATTGATGACGGGCGTCCCGCTGGGACTCGTCTAATTTATGATTAGCGTAATTGATTGACTGGATAGACTAGCCTTGCTTGCACATAGTAGGAACTGAGGAATCCTTATTGTATATTTTCAGGATAACTTAGAACTCATAGTAGCAAGCCGTAGTAGTTGAGTGGCCGTTTAAATCGACTTGTTTGTGTACTGTATCTACTCTGTTACCTAACTGAGATGATCAGAATGTCAGGACATGACGGGCTAACTTCTGTCCCTGTTTGGTTAGGAGGTTGGTTCGATGTGTCGTGATGTTATGTGAATCCCAGTAGCAAGCAGAGATCTATATATCACATTCTCTTATTACTGGTTTTAATTCCTCATATCGTGCTTCCTTGCGGTACTTGCTATTAGAGGTCTAACGTCTCTGGTTTTGTATGGCCAGATTTAGAGCCGGTCCCCGAGGATTCAGCTTACTTCTACCTCCAAGATGGTCAATACTAGGGGGATGATCGCAGGAGGACTTGAGTGTGTTCCTTACTTCCCCACTCGTTTTGTTAATTACTTTATACTTTGCCGTTTGGCACCGACATGTTAGTCGGATTGTCTTATAATTACTTTTACATAATTGTAACTAAAATTAGGCTGCAGTTGATAAACAATTGTATATACTTTGCTACATCATCTGGCTATGCTTTTTAATGCTAGATATCAAGAACATTTTGATTGAGCATTTGGGATGCCTTACTGCTTTATCTTACATGTTCTCTATTTCTGTTTCTTGTTTGAATGATTGAGACAATAGATGTGAAGTGACCATAGCGAGACTTTCATGTAGTATGCACCCCCTCGTCTTGTTAGACAGCATTGATCGTATTATAAGGTAGTCATCTAACCGTAATACGTAGCTGGCTGAGTCACTCCTCCGCTCTCCAGTATTCTGGTTCTGGGGCGTGACAAGGTTTTAGTGGTGGCCCTCGCAGGTCTGATTTCAGACTTGTAGGTTGTTTTGATTTATAGGATGTCTCAATCACACATGTTCCCCCTTGATTTCATGATTCGTTGATTCTCAACTCTAGCTTGACATTCCGGTATCCTTTGACTTCATTGATCCTTCGTGTCCGGTCGTTTGATTATTAGCTTGTCCCTTTTCTTAGGGGCACTTCGTCTGCATCTGTCAGGACTGGGCAACAACAAGGGCAACATGGGCAACATGACCAGGTCGGTCAGCAACAAGGGCCAGTACTACCTCAAGAGACTATCTAGGAAGAAGTGATAGTGGAACCAGCAGCTGGACCGCAGTATCCGAAAGTTCCAACGCCACCAATAGTTCCACCTACCCCTGTGGAAGTGGACATACCAGCCCTTCTGGAGATCATGAGAGGAATGATGGCTACGGAGCAACATCATATGTTGGCCCAGTAGCGCATGCACGCTCAGTTGCAAGAGCAGAATGTGCTCCTGAACCAAGGATTGCAAACGGCTTTGGAAATAGGAGCGAGGACAGATTCAGGAGCATCAACCAGGTTTTACAAGTACAACCCCCACCGTTTTGAGGGCACGGAAGATGCCATCTCAGCAGATGCATTGTTAAGGATATTGAGGCTATTTTGACAACAGCTAAGGTGCTGACAGAAGAACGTATGGATCAGGTGAAGTTGTTACTTCAGGATCTCGTACGTGATTGGTGGGAATCAGAAGAGGTAGGCATCAGACGTCCCGTTGCTTGGGACAATTTTACAACAAGATTCAAGATGAAGTACTATGGAGTTGTGGCGCAGTTTGAGCTACAACAGAAGTTTATCAACCTCAAGCAGGCCGACAAGACGGTAAATGCTTATGCAGCGGAGTTCTGCAGATTGAGTAGGTTCGCCCCAGAGATGGTAGCAACAGAGAGCCAGAGGGCCATGAGATTTCAGCAAGGGTTCCATCTTAAGCTCTTGCAATTGATTTAGGGGCACAACTACCAGACTTTCGATGAGGTATTGACGGCAACCTGAAAGCATGAGATCACCATTCAGAGGATTGCAGCTAGGACTGGGGGTCAGAAGAGATCCCACAGTCAGATCGAAGGAGGAGGGGGAGTAGTACCCCGAACAACAGCACCGTTCCTTGGCATTCGTATTTACGATGTAGCAATACGAGGGCCAGCACCACCAAGGCAGCAGCAACAGCAATAGAGGAAGAGCCAGCAACCTCCAGCCGGCTGCACTTATTGTGGGAAGGTAGGGCACACTAGAGATGTGTGTCGGACATTGAACGGACAGTGTTTGATATGTGGAAATCCAGATCATCGGGTTACCACCTGTCCCATGAATTCGAGGTCAGGAGGACAAATGTAATAATTTTCTGCTCTGTCAGCACCAGGGGCAAGCCAGTATCGAGGACCAGCGGTGGCAGTGAGGCCGTTGGCACAACGCCCGTTCATGTCGTAGGCTCAGATGTTTCGGCAGTGGGGACCGCCGATGCAGCAACACCAACATAGACCACCCAGCATCACCAAGGTAGGGGCCAGTAGCAGCACCAGGATAGGCCGCAGCATGGAAAACAATAAGGAGGTCGAGGGCAGGCATTCACTCTGTCCTTGGAAGAGGCATTAGCATCGAGAGATGTTGTGGCAGATAACATTCTCGTCGCCTCATATCCCGCAGTAGCATTGTTTGATTCGGGAGCATCACACTCATTTATATCTGCACAATTTACGACACGACTAGGAATGGAGTTCGAGGCATTGCCAGGGAGGTTGAATATTCTCACTGGTAATGGACTCATAGGGGTTAGTAGGATTATTCTAGCATGTAGCATTGTAGTTTGCGGACATTCTTTACCCGCCCGGTTGATAGAATTTTATGTTGGAAATTTCGACGTCATCTTAGGCATGGACTGGCTGAAAGACAGTCATGCGACAATAGATTGTCGTAGAGGGAGTGTATCTTTTGATATTCCAGGCTTGAAGCGGTTCACTTTAATCAGATCAGAGGCAACTCAACAAGAGCAGGGAGTAGTAACGACAATAGAAGAAGTTCAAGTTCCGAAGGTAGTTGAAGAGTTTCTAGATGTATTTCTTAAAAACTTCCAGGTCTACCACCGGTTAGAGATATTGAGTTCAGTATAGAATTGGCACCTGGAACTAAACCAGTATCAGATCGAGTTTACAGAATGGCGGATTCAGAGCAGGCCAAGGTATATCAGCACATAAAGGAACTGAAGGAGAAAAGCTTCATTCAAGCTAGCATATCACCATGGGCAGCACTAGTGGTACTTATGGAGAAGAAGGATGGGTCATCCTGATTGTGCATCAACTTCAGGAAGCTCAACGCGGCAACAGTAAAGAACAAGTACCCATTACCCAGGATCGATGACTTGTTTGATCAATTGAGCAGAGCTAGAGTTTTCTCTAAGATAGATCTTCGTTCAGGGTATCATCAAGTGAGGGTTCGGAAGGAGGGTATTTCCAAGACTGCATTCAGGTCGAAGTATGGGCATTATGAATTCTTAGTAACGCCGTTTGGCTTGACCAATGCTCCAGCAATATTTACGGATTTGATGAACCGTATCTTTATGCCATACTTAGATCAATTTGTCATGGTGTTTCTCGATGACATTGTCATATACTCTGCTAATGAAGAGGACCAAGAAGATCACCTCAGGAAAATGTTACAGATTCTGAGAGAGAACCTGTTGTATGCCAAGCTCAGCAAGTGTGAGTTCTGGACGGATCATATTTCATTTTTGGGTCATATCAAATCAGGAGCTGGAGTAGCAGTAGATCCCAAGAAGGTAGAAGCAGTAAAGAGTTGGCCATTACCCAAGACCGTAGCAGATGTACGAAGTTTCTTAGGATTGGCAGGATATTACAGAAGGTTTGTATCAGATTTTGCAAGACTTTCAGCACCCATGACCCGCTTGACACGGAAGGACGTGCTATTCTTTTGTTCGGCAGAATGCCAGTCATCATTTGAGAATTTGAAGCAGAAATTGATATCAGCACCTATTCTTACATTGCCAGTTGGACCTGAAGGTTTTACCGTATATTGTGATACGTCAGGTAAAGGACTTGGATGTGTCCTTATGCAGCATGAAAAGGTGATAGTGTACGCATCTAGGCAACTTCGAGACCACGAGAAAAATTACCCAACTCATGATTTGGAGTTGGCGGCAGTAGTATTTGCTTTGAAGCTTTGGAGGCATTACTTATATAGTGATCGAGTAGACATGTACACAGACCACAAAAGTCTGAAGTACATCTTTACTCAGAAGGAACTGAACATGAGGCAGAGAAGATGGTTGGAATTGATCAAGGATTATGACGTAGAGCTTCAGTATCATCCAGGCAAGGCTAATGTCGTAGCATACGCTTTTAGCAGAAGAAGCGGCGCATTTATGTTGACAACACAAAAGCATATCTTAGAAGACCTTCAGGAAATGGGCATCAAGGTTATACTTTCCAATGATGCAGGAATTTTGGCGAGTCTACAAGTTTAATCTGACTTTATAGACAGGATCAAGGCAGCTCTGGCACAGTACCCCAGGATTCAGAAGCTTAGGGCAGAATGTGAGTCAGGACTCAGGAAGGAGATGCAAATTCATGAAGATGGTACACTTAGGTTTGGATTACGCCTATGTGTGCCTAGTGAAGATATCATACAGGAAGTGATAACAGAAGCTCACAGTTCTCAGTATTCTATACATCCTGGAGGGACCAAGATGTCCCAGGATATCAAGCAGCACTTCTGGTGGAACGAGATGTAGAGGAAGATAGCTAGATTTGTTTTCCATTGCTTGATATGTCAGCAAGTGAAGGCAGAACAGCAAAGGCCAGCTGGATTATTGCAACCGCTTCCTATTCCAGAATAGAAATAAAAAAACATCATAATGGACTTTGTGACCGGTTTACCGAGATCACCAAGTGGTAAAGATGCTATTTGGGTGATAGTGGACCGGCTTACAAAGGTAGCACATTTTCTTCCTTTCAGAGTAGGGCAATCTACAAAAAAATTGGCAGAGTTATATATGCAGCAGATAGTTAGACAGCATGGGGTCCCTGTCAGTATCATGTAAGACAGAGATACCCGCTTTACATCACATTTTGGGAAGAGCTTACATCACCATTTGGGTACCAAGTTGAGATTTAGCACGACTTACCATCTGCTGACGGATGGACAATCAGAAAGAATAATCCAGACTTTGGAAGATATGTTGCGAGCTTGCACCCTAAATTTTAAATGATCTTGGGAAAGCCACCTATACTTAGTCGAGTTTTCATATAACAACAGTTATCAAGCCAGTATCCAGATGGCGCCATTTGAAGCACTATATGGTAAGAAGTGTAGATCGTCACTAGCATGGGATGATATCGGGGAGAGAAAGATGCTAGGCCCAGAAATGATTATTCAGACAGTTGAAGTGGTTAAGGGACTTAGAGAGCGACTTCGAGTTGCGCAGGATCGGCATCGTCATTGGGCGGACCAGCATCGTAGGTCGCTAGATTTTTCTGTTAGGGACCACGTATTCTTACGGATCTCACCTACTCGTGGGGTCATTAGATTTGGCGTTCGCAGAAAGTTGAGTCCGCGATACGTGGGCCCATTTGCTATCCTTAATAGGATAGGCGATGTTGCTTATCGTTTATCCCTTCCACCTTCATTACGGGAGGTGCATGACGTATTTCTTGTATCTCAGTTGCGTAGGTATGTATCGGACCCAAGCTATATCCTTGATCATTTTGAGCTGGTTGTTGGTACCAACCTGTCTTACGAGGAACAGCCTGTGTCCATCTTGGACCGAAGAGAGAAGATACTCAAGAACCGAATAATTAGCCTTGTCCGGGTTGCTTGGGGTCATCATACTTTAGGGGAGTCAACATGGGAACGTAAGGATGATATCCGATCACAGTATTTGCACCTGTTTGACTCACAAGGTATATCTCTTTCTGTATACCTTGATTGTCTTAACTCCTCATGCTTGTCACCTTATGAGTAGGATTACTTGATGTTGTAGATTGTTAGATATAGACATGTTACTTGTTATTGTCATTGTAAAATGATTGCTTGCTCAAATTGCTTTAGCTTTGATGTTCCTTATCCTGCTTAGATTTGAAATTTCGAGGACAAAATTTTTCTAAGGAGGGTAGAGATGTCACTTCCTGTTCCCAGAATACGTATTTTAAATACATGTACCACTTTAATACATTTATTTAGTATTTATCATGTATTATTCTGCATTTAAATTCTTTTAATTTTATGTTAATTAATTTCCTGCAATTTTACTTTCAGCATTTGTCATTCTGCTTTGCTTTTGGGTTCGGCCTGAGTTGGTTATTTTCGGCCATTGGATGGTTCATCAAACCCCCACCTACCCCCTCTTCATTTAAAGCCCCAAAACCCTTTTTCTCTCTTCATTACTTCTTCTCATTACTCTTCTTCTTTCTCATAAACTCTCCCCCACCAACCTAGCCGCATAGGCAAGTGCCAACTTGCTCCTTGATGGATCTCCATTTTTGTTGTTCCATTGTCTTCCTCTCAAGATTTTTAGATACTTTAGTATTTAGTATTTACAATTTCTATGGCTCATTTCATGTAGATCAAAGTTTAATGTATTTTTGGATTTCTTAGGTTTTGATCTAGTAACTTTGTTATTTCTTAAGTTTTGATGGTTCCATGTTGTAGAGAATTTCGTTCTACCCCATTTTGACCTATGGAAGTCCAGATTTTGGCTTGGAATGAAAGATTTAGTGAGCTTGGAAGCAAGTGCTTCACTAGTTCTGTTCTTAAAAATTGGAGAAGAAGAACAGTTGCTGAGCCGCATGGCTTGCACGGCCCAGCCGCAAGAAATTTGGCCGCATTGCGGTGCTTGGCCGCATGAGTTTTTCATGCGACAAGTCCCCTGGCCGCATGGCATTTCCTGGCCACATATGTATTCTCAGCCGTATGTACTTCAGTTTGCCTTAGCCGCATGTGAACTACCAATTTCCAGCCGCATATCGACTTGCACATTTTTCAGCCGCATATCGACTTGCACATTTTCCAGCCGCATATTGACTTGCACACTTTCCAGCCGTATAAGGCTTTGCTAATTTTGGCCACATGGAATCACTCTTGTTCATCCGCATGTGACCCATTCATGCCCGGCCGCATAAAACCCAAGTTTCGCGAGCCGCATGGCTCTGCCATATATTTTTTGGCCGCATAAGCCTTGCTAATCCCAGCCGCATGGGTCGAGTTCTACCCGGCCGCATGAGACCGTAATCTTTTCTAGCCGCATGGCCTTGGCAGCGCTGAGCCGCATGGGACTGTTTTAATCCCAGCCGCATGAGCAATATTTTCTCAGCCACATAGACTTGTTTTTGCTAGCCGCATAGGCACATGTTACCCTGGCCGCATGAATTTAGTTTTCTTAGCCGCATGAATCAATAATTTTTTGGTCGTATGAACTCTGGCTCTAATGCCTTTTTGGCTGATTCTTGTCCCGAATTGACATTGATTGATTGTCTTGGATTTTATTAACATTAATTGTTATCTTGACATTAATTAATATTGATTGATATCTTGATTAAATAATTGATCATGCGTTCCTAGTTGGAACTAAGAGACTGGCTAGTCGTCTTATTGAATTGAATGAATGAGACACGTTCATATTAATCATGAACTACTGTAATCGATTGGCCGATCCCGAATATTGGCATACAAGCATGCGCAGGTTCCAATTTATTTATTTTTTTGCAAAGCAGCATGTGTACTTTATGGTCAATGCATGATTATTTCGTGGTTAGTTTTGATTGTTGTATTACGTTATGTAAGACCTACAACCTAACCGCACGGGTATCGTTGTAGAGTTGTGCATATCGTACCCCGTATGAAAGTACTCATTCTGAATGACCATGATCTACGGCATGTGATTTCGTTTAACATAGAGGTAATTAAGCTAAATAAAATAATAATTGCATGGAGAGAATAGATTCCCGAGTTCTTATATGGCAGCCCTCTTTGGGACTATTAAGTGCCCGACAGGCCGGCTGGTTCCCAAAGATACTACAAATTTGCCACACGGACAGGGACCGGTATCTGCTTATATTATTTATTATATATTGTATATTGATGACGAGCGTCCGCTGGGACTCATCTAATTCATGATTGGTGCAATTGATTGACTGGATAGACTAGCCTTGCTTGCACTTAGTAAGAACTGAGGAATCCTTATTACATATTTCCAGGATAACTTGGAACTCACAGTAGCAAGCCGTAGTAGTTGAGTGGCCGTTTAAATCGACTTGTTTGTGTACTGTATCTACTCTGTTACCTAACTGAGATGATCAAAATATCAGGACATGACGGGCCAACTTCTGTCCTTGTTTGGTTGGGTGGTTAGTTCGATGTGTCGTGATGTTATGTGAATCCAGTAGCAAGCAGAGATCTATATATACATTCTCTTATTACTGGTTTTAATTTCTCATATCGTGCTTCCTTGCGGTACTTGCTATTAGAGGTCTAACCTCTCTGGTTTTACATGGCCAGATTTAGAGCCGGTCCGCGAGGATTCAGCTTACTTCTACCTCCAAGATGGTCAGTACTAGAGGGATGATCGCAGGAGGACTCGAGTGGGTTCCTTACTTTCCCACTCGTTTTGTTAATTACTTTATACTTTGTCGTTTGGTACCGACATATTAGTCGGATTGTCTTGTAATTACTTTTACATAATTGTAACTAAAGTCAGGCTGCAGCTGATAAATAATTGTGTGTACCTTGCTACATCATCTGGCTATATTTTGTAAAGTTAGATATCAAGAACATTTTGACTGAGTGTTGGGACGCCTTACTGCTTTATCTTACATGTTCTCTATTTTTGTTTCTTGTTTGAATGATTGAGAGAATAGATGTGAAGTGACCATAGCGAGACTTTCATGTAGTATGCACCCCCTCGTCTTGTTAGATAGAATTGATCGTATTATACGGTAGTCATCTACCCGTAATACGTAGCTGGCTGAGTCATTCCCTCGCTCTCCAGTATTCTGGTTCTGGGGCGTGACAAGAGGGGGGTGAATAGAGTGAGTGCGAGGATAGCAGAAAATAATCACCAATTTAAATTTTAAACTATGGCAGTAAATAAGAGACAATAAATATAAAGCAAGAGATAGAGAGATCAAACTCAGTGACACAACAATGTATACTAGTATCCCTCTGAGAGGACTAATCCAGTCTTGAGTACACTTGTTCGACGTTAATCCACTAATGCACAAGCTAATTGAGAGCTTACAGTCTCTTACAACACCATGCTTGGTGACAAGTGTACGACCAACTTCACAACACCGTGCCTGGTGACGAGCGCACGATCGGCTCCACAACAAAAATAATTGATGTACTTTGAACAACCTCTTTACAACTCTTGCGAACCAAAAGACTCTAGATCGAAATAGATTTTACTAGCTTTTGGCTAAGAGGAGTATAGGTCTGATATGGAAGCTTTTAATCGGATGAAAACACTTATTGAATAGAGAAGAGACGATGGAGAATGAATGAGTGATTCGAAATAAAAAACTCTCCTATTTATAGGTGTTATCTGGGACCGAACTTGTCACTTTTCGTTCCCAGAATACGTATTTTAAATACATGTACCGCTTTAATACATTTATTTAGTATTTATCATGTATTATTCTGTATTTAAATTCTTTTAATTTTATGTTAATTAATTTCCTACAATTTTACTTTCAGCATTTGTCATTCTGCTTTACTTTTGGGTTCGGCCTGAGTTGATTATTTTCGGCCATTGGATGGTTCATCAAACCCCCACCTACCCCTCTTCATTTAAAGCCCCAAAACCCTTTTTTCTCTTCATTACTTCATCTCATTACTCTTCTTCTTCCTCATAAACTCTCCCCCACCTACCTAGCCGCATAGGCAAGTGTCAACTTGCTCCTTGATGGATCTCCATTTTTGTTGTTCCATTGTCTTCCTCTCAAGATTCTTAGATACTTTAGTATTTAGTATTTACAATTTCCATGGCTCATTTCACGTAGATCTAAGTTTAATACATTTTCGGATTTCTCAGGTTTTGATCTAGTAACTTTGTTATTTCTCAAGTTTTGATGGTTCCATGTTGTAGAGAATTTCGTTCTACCCCATTTTGACATATAGAAGTCCAGATTTGGGCTTGGAATGAAGGATTTAGGGAGCTTGGAAGCAAGTGCTTCACTAGTTCTGTTCTTAGAAATTGGAGAAGAAGAACAGTTGCTGAGCCGCATGGCTTGTACGGCCCAGCCGCCTGAATTTTGGCCGCATGGCTGTGCTTGGCCGCATGAGTTTTTCATACGGCAAGTCCCCTGGCCGCATAGAATTTCCTGGCCACATATGCATTCTCAGCCGCATGTACTTCGGTTTGCGTTAGCCGCATGTGAACTACCATTTTCCAGCCGCACATCGACTTGCACATTTTCCAGCCACATATCGACTTGTACATTTTCCAGCCACATATCGACTTGCACATTTTCCAGCCACATATCGACTTGTATACTTTTCAGCCGCATAAGGCTTTGCTAATTTTGGCCACATGGAATCACTCTTGTTCAGCCGCATGTGACCCATTCATGCCCGGCCGCATAAAACCTAAGTTTCGCGAGCCGCATGGCTCTGCCGCATATTTTCTGGCCGCATAAGCCTTGCTAATCCCAGCCGCATCGGTCGAGTTCTACCCGGCCACATGAGACCGTAATCTTTCCTAGCCGTATGGCCTTGGCAACGCTGAGCCGCATGGGACTGTTTTAATCCCAGCCACATGAGAAATATTTTCTCAGCCGCATAGACTTGTTTTTGCTAGCCGCATAGGCGCATGTTACTCTAGCCGCATGAATTTAGTTTCCTTAGCCGCATGAACCAATAATTTCCTGGCCGCATGAACTCTGGCCCGAATGCCTTTTTGGCTGATTCTTGTACCGAATTGACATTGATTGATTATCTTAGATTTTATTAACATTAATTGTTATCTTGACATTAATTAACATTGATTGATATCTTGATTAAATAATTGATCATGCGTTCCTAGTTGGAACTAAGAGACTGGCTAGTTGTCTTATTTAATTGAATGAATGAGACACGTTCATATTAATCATGAACTGCTGTAATCGATTGACCGATCCCGAATATTGGCATACAGGCATGCGCAGGTTACAATTTATTTATTTTTCTGCAAAACAGTATGTGTACTTTATGGTCAAGGCATGATTATTTCGTGGTTAGTTTTGATTATTGTATTACGCTTTGTAAGACCTACAACCAAACCGCACGGGTATCGTTGTAGAGTTGTGCATATCGTACCCCGTATGAAAGTACTCATTCTGAATGACCATGATCCACGGCATGTGATTTCGCTTAACATAGAGGCTATTAAGCTAAATAAAATAATGATTGCATGGAGAGAATGGATTCCCGAGTTCTTATATGGCATCCCTCTTTGGGACTATTAAGTGCCCGACAGACCGGCTGGTTCCCACATATACTGTAAATCTGCCACACGGGCAGGGAGCGGTATCTGCTTATATTATTTATTGTATATTATATATTGATGACGGGCATCCCGCTGGGACTCGTCTAATTCATGATTGGCGCAATTGATTGACTGGATAGACTAGCCTTGCTTGCACATTGTAAGAACTGAGGAATCCTTATTGCATATTTCCAGAATAACTTGGAACTCACAGTAGCAAGCCGTAGTAGTTGAGTGGCTATTTAAATCGACTTGTTTGTGTACTGTATCTACTCTGTTACCTAAATGAGATGATCAGAATATCAGGACATGATGGGCCTGTAGGACCGATTGTAGGAACGAGTTGTAAAGCACAATACTCTAGAGGGGGGTGAATAGAGTAGGCAGCGGAAATTAACTATTTAAAAAATGTTAGTAACAAGATCACAGATAATATATCACAGATATGTAAATGAAAAGTAGAGAGTAGAGAGCAAACACAAACACAAGGATGTATACTGGTTTCCCTCTTGTGAGGACTAGTCCAGTCGGAAGAACTCTAGCTTCCAGTTGAATCCACTATGGAAAATCACCACAAGTTTTCATCCGAAGATCTTGCAACTTCTACAACGCGAGCTTTGATCCGAAGTACTCGACCAACTTCAATTGTGAAGTGTCTAACTTCAATCAAGCCTCCGATTACAACCACTCTGAAACTTTTAGACCGTACCGCACTGGCAAAACGACTAGAGGATTGTAACTGGCTTGGGATTTGAAAATGAGAGCTCAGAATACTTTGGAAGAAGTAGTAGGCTTATAGAGAAGAGATATGAAAGTGAATGAGTGTGTTGAAATGATCGAAATCCTTCTCTATTTATAGTTTTCCAAAGGAAGAATTCTGACAGAATTCGGGCAGAATTCGGGCAGAACTCTATGAGAAAATCTCGGTGGGATCCGTAACTGCAGGAAGACCAAGTTCAAAAAGCAACGTTCACTAACCGAACTCTGGCTGAACTCTGGCCGAATTCGGGTCAAACTCTGGCCGAGTTCTGTTGGAGTTCTGTCAGGGTTTTTGCAAACTAGTTTTGGGCTTTTTGAAAAGTCAGGCAGTTAGGAAGTAGTTTGGGCTTTTGTAAATGGGCTTGTTTTCAAAACGAAAGGGTATTTTGAAAACGTTTCTTAGGTAGCCTATTTGCCAGTACGATGCAGTTTACATCGTATTCCTAGACTCAATAAATATGCAAAATACATTGACGAAATAGGAAAACCAAGAGCCCTTTGATGACGCCTTTCTTCAAATATTTGAGCAGACTTGAAGACGCCTTTTTTACTTGATGGCGGTCGTCCAAAGATAAACAGATCTGGAAATCTGAATAACTTTCGGGGGCTTCGCCCTCGAACCCCTGACGGGGGGCGCTGCCCCCTCGACCCCTGTCCGCTGACCGGGCAGCGGAACCCCCGATGCGAGGCCCCGGATAGGTCGTTAGGCGGTTCAGAGAAAACTTCTTGTATGACGCCGTCTTTGGCCCATCAATAATTCTCTATTGCATATGTTCTGGTTTGACAAAACTTGATCATGCTTACAGCATGTCTACAAATACATGTTAGACAAATAAAACAATATGATACAAGCATAGCAATATGATATAGAACATTTAGGACAATGCTAATATTAGGACAATGCTAAGTTTAAGTAGCAACATAATAGTGATTACATGAATATTAGTGATGTCATTATGTTAAACTTAATTGATTAGCCATATTCAAAAATATGATATAATCATTGGGCTAACAATCTCCCCCTTTTTTATTATGGCAAATCCTTTAAGTTTAATATGTATACAATAGATGCATGTATCACTAATAAACACATAATACTAGAATAGTGTGTGCTAACTTAAACTTATTTCTCCCCCTTTGACATGATCAAAAATAAGCTCCCCCGTAATTAGAGCTAAAATGAACTCAAGCAAAAGTAAATGAGGAAGGCAAATCATGATGAAGGATTAGGAGAACAGTGTAACGACAAGTGTTTAGAAAATTGCATAACTAAAGTATAAAAAAAACCTTATCAAAACACAACATAGTTGGTTGAACTTAAAAACAGGGAAATCAATCAATATATAGTTTACCAACTAGAAATCCAAAAATGATATTCAAAACACATTTTGTTCGTCATATTATGTTTTGAAATAGACCAAAAAAAATCTATCAATATAATAGGAATCAATCATTGGTCATAAATAAATCATATGGAAATAGAAATTCGCAGATCTAGTATATACAAAAAATCAAAAATATAATGAGACTTTTAACAATGATCACAAAAAAAAATATGATTCATAATTTGTCCATACAAATTAGTGAATCAATTCCATAAATAATATAATCATTTAAAAAGAAATCAAAATAAGTAAACTAGAATCTATGCAAAATCTATATCAAAGTCCATGCATTTGAATTCAATTACCTTAGCATGATATATGAATATCCATTAGATAAACATGAAGGTAATGAAGACAAAATACTTGAGAAGGAGAAATTCAGTCGACTTGAATGCTCCCCCGCAAAGTATGATCAGTCTAAATATAGAAAACATGAACTTTGAGATAAAATCTCAATAAAGAATGTCAAATCAGTAAGGATTATCAATAAATTAAATTACTTTTGGCAGGATAACTCGAATGAGAGAATTAAAAACAAATAATAAAAAACTTATATTCTCTCATCTAATACAAATCCAAAAATCATGAACAACTCAACAAGATATTTTAAGTAAAAAAATATATGTCTATGATGAACTAGGTATACCACATATTAAGGGCATAAAAGAATTGAAACAATTAATTTGCTCCCCCTTAAAATATACGTATATAGTTCAAAAATAATGTATATGCATAAAATAGATAAAATAAATAATCACAAGATCTAAGGGATTTTCAAGATATGCATCTTTTCTTTCCTTTGATCAAATGCATATAAAATTCCAAAACCAAATATCATCTTTAGGCAAATAAAAGAAATATCCAATGAATAAATGCTTAAAGATGAACAAACAAAATATATCTCCAATATATATATATAAAAGAAATATTTTAAGACATTAAAAGATTTTGAAAAACTGTCTTTAATAATAACATTTGAGTATCGGACAGATTCAATAAATCAAAAAGAAATCAAAAAGACTTTTCAAAAGTATGGAATTCATTACGAAAAACTGTCTAAGTAAATGTTCAAATGCGTCCATTTAGTCCTCAGACTAAAAGCTGCGATTCGAATTACGAAAATAATTTCAATAAAAGAATCCATAAATCATAAATAAATCCATTTGAACAAATAAACATAACTAGATAAATGTCCAAAGAAAAGTGTACTCTAGATATATGGCATGTCAAGGGGATAATTGATTTGAAACAATTAACTACTCCACCTTTACATGGTTATATCCAAAAAAATAATAATATAGACAAAATTTTAAAATAAAATTCAGAGACATATTTCCAGAAATAGAAAACTAATTCAAAAATATTAGGTCTTTTTATCAAAGTTTATTTCTTCTCTTTTAAAGCCTTAGCACGGTGTTCACTGACAACCGTAGGATTAAAGAAAAGAAAAGCTTTGAGAGAGAGATTCAATTTGCATGACTTCTCCCCGCAAAGAATTACTGTTATAGACAGTAAGTAACTTGAATAAGAAGATAATAATATAAAGCTTAAAATCATTAATATTACGAATATTACACAAGCTAAAGATGAAATCACAATACCATAATATTCAATAAGTAGTCACGAATACGAAAAACACTCATCTTTAGACAAAAGAAGAAATATCCATTAAAAGAACATTTAAAAATAAAAAGATATTTCAAATTAGCATGATGAATAATCGTATAAGTCAAAAGATGACATAAATTGATCTATGCTATAGAATCTCACAATCGACAAGATAGATCAACATATGCTACCTTTTTTAAAAATATAAAGAGGGAATATTATTCATCAAATCTAAAATTCAAAATCCATCAGATAACAATTGCAACTAGATCTCAATAAATCTTTAGTTTAAAAAGCGTCGATCAATCTTGGGTTAGCTGTAGAGGTACTGTCCCAGCTAACGGAGGTTCACCAGGGAACACTTAAGTACCGCTTCGCTTCGACCGTAGTCGTGGTGACAGACAGACCCTTTGTAGGCTTGTACCCAAAACAAATCTCTTCTTTAATAACTGAGGATTTAAGAAGAATTAGTGCAATATGAAATAAATTATATTCTATGGACTTAAAAAATCTTAGAACAATGTAGCATACAGTATAAGATGTATCAATTACATTAATCCATATATGCTACAAAATCATTGGATAACAATAAAATATAAAACATTAGTAAATCAAAATGTAAGACCTAGATACGTTGATGTATTCTGGAACCTAGGAGATTTGACAGCACCTTGGATCCAGAACTAGATAATAGTTGCAAGTACACCTTAATAAATTTTAAGTGTATAAAGTATTGATCACTTCGGGTTAGCTGTAGGGGCCGGTTCCCAGCTAGCGGTAGTCCGAAGACTAGTGCACCGTGTCGCTTCAGGCTATTTACACCTGTATGACAGAAGGACCCTTTCGGCTTGTTCCCAAAATAATTTCTACTCTTAAGAACTTAGATTTAAAGGAATATATGCAGTGTCATCGAACATCATCGAAATCCAGAATCTTTAAATATAAAAATACCCAAATAATGGTTTATCAAAATCAAGATATAAGAAATATC
The DNA here is from genome assembly GCA_029216955.1 of Iris pallida. Taxonomy (NCBI): domain Eukaryota; kingdom Viridiplantae; phylum Streptophyta; class Magnoliopsida; order Asparagales; family Iridaceae; genus Iris; species Iris pallida. The sequence continues at coordinate 11,091 of JANAVB010015093.1, read as the reverse complement.
ATGTATCCAAAATGTCAACTAAAAAGCCAAGAAAATAAAAACATCATTAAAAGAGGCTTTGAGGAAGAAGCTGATAAAGATAAGAACATAAATTTGTTCAAAGAAATCAATAGCTAAAGTATGAGATAAGCACAAGTTTGAAACTACTTTTCAAAATAATATAATATAGAACTTGAACTTAACTCATATAACCCATAAAGATATTTATACAAAAATATAAGAAACATGAGCAATATATAAATGAAAATGAATTATTCATGTATCATTAACAAGCATCAAAAACATGCATAAATAAACTTTATCAGACAAAGATGTAATTGATTCATAAGAAGTTAATCAAAATAATTAAAATATGAGAATCAATAGTAAAGTATATTATGCAAGCACAAGGTTAACATAAAAATATATGTATATACTTTTCAAGTAAATAGCAGACTTGTGCTAAACATACATACTCACAAAAATAACGATCAAAGTAAATACGACATGTTAAAGATAAATCTGTAAGAAGTGACCATTAAAAAATATTAAAGACAAAGAGTCAAAACATATTCACCAAAACAAAATTAAGCTCCTATGCATGCTTCAAGAATAAGGATTAAAAGTAAAGAGCATAAATGTGTCACACTAGTAGGAAATAACATACTATATAGTGTGAACTAATCATTTAAGCTAAACAGCTAGTCAAGCTAGGATTATGTCTCACATTGATTCAAACAATAGACAATTTAAAAGATATCAATGAAAGCTAATAGCAAGACATCAAAAAGAACATGCTAGATATTAAGAACTATTTAGAAAGCATGTTACCGAAGTGGTTCTAGTGACCACACTTCTGTTGGTGCAATTGCATGGAAGATAACCTTTGTAGCTTTGCAATCACCAACATATTCCATGGTTCTATTTGATATTAGAAGCTTCACCTGCAATATTAGGTGAAGACTTTGGTATCCAATACTTGGATCCACATTTATTAGCTTTGGGAACCCATTTGCACAAGTTCATATCAACTAGTTTCTAATCTGACAATGATTAGAAACATGTCCATTCATACCACAATAATGACAGAAAGAATTAACATTAGTACTATGTGCAGCAGTATGACAATGTGCAGTAGTGTGATATGATGTGCATGGATACTTGTAATAGAAAGCATGGTTGTGTGAAGCTTTAGCTTTGCTTGCTTCCTTAGTAAAAGATCTGACGTGTGTGACTTTGTGATGTGCTAAGTGTCTTGTGTTAGACTGAGTCGTAGGTTGTACTACCTGCTTTCCCAGTCTAATCTCTAACTTTTTAGAGTTAGCACAGATCTCATCATATTTAGCATTAACAGCATCAACTCTACATGAAGCAATAGAATACTTCTTCTTTTCTGATTCTAGTTCCTCCTTAAGTTTAGCATTTTCTTGAGTGCTTTTCTCAATGCAATCAAGTGCCTCATGCAATCTAAACTTCAGTGTAGAAATCTCAGTAGAATTATCAGAAGTAGAAGTATTTCTTGCATCATTCAATAAGCAAGTAAGCCTTTCAATCTCACGCTTATAGGATCAAATATCCTTTCTAGCTTGCTTATATTTATCTAATACTTTCTTGTGTTCTTCTAACAGATCACTGAAAGCATCAGATAAATTATCATAAGAAAATTCACTCTCTCCAGAAAAAGAATTATTTTGTACCTCGTTAGATAATGCCATTGTACATAAATTTGTAGCTTGATGAGGTCTCTCTTCTTCTTCTTCTTCTTCTTCTTCTTCATCTTCTTCTTCTTCTTCTTCAGAATCGCTTGCTTCGTTTTCACACCATATGCTCGTAGTGTACTTGTGAGATGATAATCTTTGTTCATAGTGACTCTCCTTTCTAGCAGTAGTACAATCTTCTTGGATATGGTCTATCTTCTTGTAGTTGTCACATACAAGCTCTTCTTCGTATAAGGGATTGTGTTTTACCTTAAATCCCAATTCTACCATGCACATATTTGCATCATTATGAAGACTATCTTTCTCTCTAGAGTTGCTAGCTTTGCTTTCATACCTGCACTCATAAGTATCTTCAAGAACTTTCCAAATTTTATGAGATGTTGTGCAAGTAGAAATAAGATTGAATACATTTGTGTCTACAGCACAATAAAACATATGCATAGCTTTTGCATCAAGGCTAGCTAACTTCTTCTCTTCATCCGTGTAACTATAATAAGGCTTATTGATTATAGAGGATGTAAGAATAGAAGTGATAGTAGGCTTTTTGTAGCCGGTGACAACAATTGACCATAAGTCAAAATCTAGAGACTTCAAGTAGAAGCTCATCCGTGTCTTCCAATAGCTATAGTTTGTTCCATCAAATAGTGGGAGTCTATTTGAGGATTGCTCTTCAGTTATGAAGTACATACTTGCTATATGTGATACAGTGATCTATGTAACATCAGTTATATAATAACAATATTACCTCCCTTTACCTGTATAACCCGCTTTGATAATGAGGATCTGCTCCAAGGATGTTAAGCCAAATAATAAAGTCCTTGCTAGGATACCAATTGAAGGAGCAATTGGTATAAGCAATAATATCTCTATAAGGAGCACGTGCAATAATATCTCTAGAAGAAGAACCTGCTCTGATACCAATTGTAGGAACAATTGGGATCAGAACATATTACCTCTAGTTAGAGAACCTGCTCTGATACCAATTGTAGGACCGATTGTAGGAACGAGTTGTAAAGCACAATACTATAGAGGGGGGTGAATAGAGTAGGCAGCAGAAATTAACTATTTAAAAAATGTTAGTAACAAGATCACAGATAATATATCACAAATATGTAAATAAAAAGTAGAGAGTAGAGAGCAAACACAAACACAAGGATGTATACTGGTTTTCCTCTTGTGAGGACTAGTCCAGTCGGAAGAACTCTAGCTTCCAGTTGAATCCACTATGGAAAATCACCACAAGTTTTCATCCGAAGATCTTGCAACTTCTACAACGCCAGCTTTGATCCGAAGTACTCGACCAACTTCAATTGTGAAGTGTCTAACTTCAATCAAGCCTCCGATTACAACCACTCTGAAACTTCTAGACCGTACCGCACTGGCAAATCGACTAGAGGATTGTAACTGGCTTGGGATTTGAAAATGAGAGGTCAGAATACTTTGGAAGAAGTAGTAGGCTTATAGAGAAGGGATATGAAAGTGAATGAGTGTGTTGAAATGATCGAAATCCTTCTCTATTTATAGTTTTTCCAAAGGCAGAATTCTGACAGAATTCGGGCAAAATTCGGGCAGAACTCTATGAGAAAAACTCGGTGGGATCCGTAACTGCAGGAAGACCAAGTTCAAAAAGCAACGTTCACTAACCGAACTCTGGCCGAATTCGGCCGAACTCTGGCCGAGTTCTGTTGGAGTTCTGTCAGGATTTTTGCAAACTGGTTTTGGGCTTTTTGAAAAGTCAGGCAATTAGGAAGTAGTTTGGGCTTTTGTAAATAGGCTTGTTTTCAAAACGAAAGGGTATTTTGGAAACGTTTCTTGGGTAGCCTATTTGCCAGTACGATGCAGTTTACATCATATTCCTAGACTCAATAAATATACAAAATACATTGACGAAATAGGAAAACCAAGAGCCCTTTGATGACGCCTTTCTTCAAATATTTGAGCAGACTTGAAGACGCCTTTTTTACTTGATGGCGGTCGTCCAAAGATAAACAGATCTAGAAATCTGAATACCTTTTGAGGGCTTCGCCCTCGAACCCCTGACGGGGGGTGCTGTCCCCTCGACCCCTGTCCGCTGACCGGGCAGCGGAACCCCCGATGCGAGGCCCCGGATAGGTCGTTAGGCGGTTTAGAGAAAACTTCTTGTATGAGCCGTCTTTGGCCCATCAATAATTCTCTATTGCATATGTCCTGGTTTGACAAAACTTGATCATGCTTACAGCATGTCTACAAATACATGTTAGACAAATAAAACAATATGATACAAGCATAGCAATATGATATAGAACATTTAGGACAATGCTAATATTAGGACAATGCTAAGTTTAAGTAGCAACATAATAGTGATTACATGAATATTAGTGATGTCATTAAGTTAAACTTAATTGATTAGCCATATTCAAAAATATGATATAATCATTGGGCTAACAGGGCCAACTTCTGTCCTTGTTTGGTTGGGAGGTTGGTTCGATGTGTCGTGATGTTATGTGAATCCCAGTAGCAAGCAGAGATTTATATATCACATTCTCTTATTACTGGTTTTAATTCCTCATATCGTGCTTCCTTGCGGTACTTACTATTAGAGGTGCAAACTCTCTGGTTTTGCATGGCCAGATTTAGAGCCGGTCTCCGAGGATTCAGCTTACTTCTGCCTCCAAGATGGTCAATACTAGAGGGATGATCGCAGGAGGACTCGAGTGGGTTCCTTACTTCCCCACTCGTTTTGTTGGTTACTTATACTTTGTCGTTTGGCACCGACATATTAGTCGGATTGTCTTGTAATTACTTTTACATAATTGTAACTAAAGTCAGGCTGCAGCTGATAAACAATTGTGTATACCTTGCTACATCATCTGGCTATGTTTTGTAAAGCTAGATATCAAGAATATTTTGACTGAGCGTTTGGGACGCCTTACTGCTTTATATATATTCTCTATTTCTGTTTTTTGTTTGAATGATTGAGACAATAGATGTAAAGTGACCATAGCAAGACTTTCATGTAGTATGCACCCCCTCATCTTGTTAGATAGCATTGATCGTATTATAAGGTAGTCATCTACCCGAAATACGTAGCTGGCTGAGTCATTCCCCGCTCTCCAGTATTCTGGTTCTGGGGCGTGACAAGGTTTTAGTGGTAGCCCACGCAGGTCTGATTTCAGACTTGTGGGATATTTTAATTTATAGGATGTCTCAATCACACATGTTTCCCTTGATTTCATGATTCATTGATTCTCAACTCTATCTTGACATTCGGTATCCTTTGACTTCATTGATCCTTCGTGTCCGGTCGTTTGATTGTTCGCTTGTCCCTTTTCTTAGGGGTACCTCGTCTGCATCTGTCAGGACCGGGCAACAACAAGGGCAACATGGGCAACATGACCAGGTCGGTCAGCAACAAGGGCCAGTACTACCTCAAGAGACTATCCAGGAAGAAGTGATAGTGGAACCAGCAGCTGGACCGCAGTATCCGGAAGTTCCAACGCCACCAATAGTTCTACCTACCCCGGTGGAAGTGGACAAACTAGGCCTTCTGGAGATCATGAGAGGAATGATGGCTACGCAACAACATCAGTTGGCCCAGAGCGCATACACGCTCAGTTACAAGAGCAGAATGTGCTCCTCAACCAAGGATTGCAGACGGCTTTGGAAAGAGGAGCAAGGACAGATTCAAGAGCATCAACCAGGTTTTGCAAGTACAACCTCCGTCGTTTTGAGGGCACGGAAGATGCCATCTCAGCAGATGCATGGCTTAAGGACATTGAGGCTATTTTGACAGCAGCTAAGGTGCCGACAGAAGAACGTGTGGATCAGGTGAAGTTGTTACTTCAGGATCTCGCACGTGATTGGTGGGAATCAGAGGAGGTAGGCATCAGACGTCCCGTTGCTTGGGACAATTTTACAGCAAGATTCAAGACGAAGTACTATAGAGTTTGGCACAGTTTGAGCTACAACAGAAGTTTATCAACCTCAAGCAGGCCGGCAAGACGGTAGATGCTTATGCAGCGGAGTTCTGCAGATTGAGTAGGTTCGCCCCAGAGATGGTAGCAACAGAGAGCCAGAGGGCCATGAGAATTCAGCAAGGGTTCCATCTTGAGCTCTTGCGATTGATTGAGGGGCACAACTACCAGACTTTCGATGAGGTATTGACGGCAACCCGAAGGCATGAGATCACCTTTCAGAGGATTACAGCTAGGACTGGGGGTCAGAAGAGATACCACAGTCAGATTGAAGGAGGAGGGGGAGTAGCGCCCCGAACAACAGTACCGTCCCTTGGCATTCGTATTTACGATGTAGCAATACGAGGGCCAGCACCACCAAGGCAGCAGCAACAGCAACAGAAGAAGAACCAGCAACCCCCAGCAGGCTGCACTTATTATGGGAAGGTAGGGCACCCTAGAGATGTGTGTCGGATATTAAACGGACAGTGTTGATATGTGGAAATCCAGATCATCGAGTTACCACTTGTCCCATGAATTCAAGGTCAGGAGGACCAGTACAACAATTTTCTGCTCTGCCAGCACCAGGGGCCAGTATCGAGGACCAGCGGTGGCAGTGAGGTTGTTGTCACAACGCCCGTTCATGTCGCAGGCTCAGATTTTGGCAGCAGGGACCGCCGATGCAGCAACACCAACATAGACCACCCCAGCATCACCAAGGCAGGGGCAGCAGCAGCACCAGGCTAGGCCGCAGCATGGAACCAACAAGGAGGTCGAGGGCAGGCATTCACTCTGTCCTTGGAAGAGGCATTGGCATCGGAAGATGTTGTGGTAGGTAACATTCTCGTCGCCTCATATTCTGCAGTAGCATTATTTAATTCGGGATCATCCTACTCATTTATATCTGCACAATTTACGACATGACTAGGAATGGAGTTCGAGGCATTGCCAGGGAGGTTGAATATACTCACTGGTAATAGACTCGTAGGGGTTAGTAGGATTATTCTAGCGTGTAGCATTGTAGTTTGCGGGCATTCTTTACCCGCCCGGTTGATAGAATTTCCTATTAGAAATTTTGACGTCATCTTAGGCATGGACTGGCTGAAAGACAGTCATGCGACAATAGATTGTCGTAGAGGGACTGTATCTTTTGATATTTCAGGCAAGCGGTTAACGTTAGTCAGATCAGAGGCAACTCAACAAGAGCAGAGAGTAGTAACGGCAATAGAAGAAGTTCAAGTTCCGAAGGTAGTTGAAGAGTTTCTAGATGTATTTCCTAAAGAACTTCCAGGTCAACCACCAGTTAGAGATATTAAGTTCTGTATAGAATTGGCACCTGGAACTAAACCGATATCAGATCGAGTTTACAGAATGGTGGATTAAGAGCAGGCCAAGGTATATCAGCACATAGAGGAACTGAAGGAGAAGAGGTTCATTCAAGCTAGCATATCACCATGGGCAGCACGAGTGGTACTTGTGGAGAAGAAGGATGGGTCATCCAGATTGTGCATCGACTACAGGAAGCTCAACGCGACAACAGTAAAGAATAAGTACCCATTACCCAAGATCGACGACTTGTTTGATCAATTGAGCAGAGCCAGAGTTTCACCATGATAGATCTTCGTTCAGGGTATCATCAAGTGAGGGTTCGAAAGGAGGATATTCCCAAGACAGCATTCAGGTCGAAGTATGGGCATTATGAATTCTTAGTAATGCCGTTTGGCTTCACCAATGCTCCAGCAATATTTATGGATTTGATGAACCACATCTTTATGCCATACATAGATCAATTTGTCGTGGTGTTTCTCGACGACATTCTCGTATACTCTGCTAGTGAAGAGGAGCATGAAGATCACCTCAGGAAAGTGTTACAGGTTCTGAGAGAGAACCAGTTGTATGCCAAGCTCAGCAAGTATGAGTTCTGGACGGATCACATTTTATTTTTGGGTCACATCATATCAGGAGCTGGAGTAGCAGTGGATCCCAAGAAGGTAGAAGCAGTAGAGAGTTGGCCAGTACCTAAGACCGTAGCAAATGTACGAAGTTTCTTAGGATTGACAGGATATTACAGAAGGTTCGATATTTTGCAAGACTTTCAGCACCCATGACCCGCTTGACACGGAAGGACATGTCATTCGTTTGGTCGGCAGAATGTCAGTCATCATTTGAGAATTTAAAGCAAATTGATATCAGCATCTATTCTTACATTGCCAGTTAGGTTTTACCGTATATTATGATGCGTCAGGTAAAGGAATTGGATGTGTCCTCATGCAGCATGGAAAGGTGATAGTGTACGTATTTAGGCAACTTCGAGACCACGAGAAGAATTACCCAACTCATGATTTGGAGTTGGTGACAGTAGTATTTGCTTTGAATCTATAGAGGCATTACTTATATGGTGATCGAATGAACATGTACACAGACCACAAAAGTCGAAGTACATCTTTACTCAAAAGGAACTGAACATGAGGCAGAGAAGATGGTTGAAATTGATCAAGGATTATGACGTGGAGCTTCATTATCATCCAGGCAAGGCTAATATGGTAGCAGACGCTCTTAGCAGGAGAGGCGACATTTATGTTACAACACAAGCATATCTTGAAAGACCTTCAGGAGATGGGCATCGAGATTATACTTTCCAGTGATGTAGAAATTCTGGAGTCTACAAGTTCAATCTGACTTAGTAGACAGGATCAAGGTAGCTCAGGCACAGGACCCAAGGATTCAGAAGCTTAGGACAGAATGTGAGTCAGGACTCAGGAAAGAGATACAAATTCATGGAGATGGTACACTTAGGTTTGGATCACGCCTATGTGTGCCTAGTGGAGATATCAAACAGGAAGTGATGACAGAAGCTCACAGTTTTCAGTATTCTATACATCCTGGAGGGACCAAGATGTACCAGGATATCAAGCAGCACTTCTGGTAGAACGGAATGAAGAGGGAGATAGCTAGATTTGTTTTCCGTTACTTGATATGTCAGCAAGTGAAGGCAGAACAGCAGAGGCCAGCTGGATTATTGCAACCGCTTCCTATTCCAGAATAAAAATGAGAATACATCACAATGGACTTTGTGACCGATTTACCGAGATCACCAAGTAGTAAAGATGCTATTTGGGTGATAGGACCGGCTTACAAAGGTAGCACATTTTTTCCTTTCAGAGTAGGGCAATCTACAGAAAAATGGTAGAGTTGTTATATACAGTAGATAGTCAGGCAGTATGGGGTCCCTGTCAGTATCGTGTCAGACAGAGATACCCACTTATATCACATTTCTGGAAGAGCTTACATCACCGTTTGGGTACCAAGTTGAGATTTAGCACGGCTTACCATTCGCAGACGGACGGGCAATCAGAAAGAACACTGACTTTGGAAGATATGTTGCAAGCTTTTACCCTAGATTTTGGAGGATCTTGGGAAAGCTACCTACACTTAGTCGAGTTTTCATATAACCACAGTTATCAAGCTAGTATCCAGATGGCGCAATTTGAAGCACTATATGGTAAGAAGTGTAGATCGCCACTAGCATAGGATGATATCGGGGAGAGGAAGATGCTAGGCCCAGAAATGATTGTTCAGACAGTTGAAGTGGTTAAGGGAATTAGAGAGCGACTTCGAGTTGCACAAGATCGGCATCGTCATTGGGCGGACCAGCATCGTAGGCCGCTAGATTTTTCTGTTGGGGACCACGTGCAGATCTCACCTACTCGTGGGTCATTAGATTTGGCGTTCGCGGAAAGTTGAGTCCGCGATACGTGGGCCTATTTGTTATCATTGATAGGATAGGCGATGTGCTTATCGTTTATCCCTTCCACCTTCGTTACGGGAGGTGCATGACGTATTTCATGTATCTCAGTTGCGTAGGTATGTATCGAACCCAAGCCATATCCTTGATCATTCTGAGCTGGTTGTTGGTACCAACCTATCTTACGAGGAACAGCCTGTGTCCATCTCGGACCGAAGAGAGAAGATACTCAAGAACCGAATAATTAGCCTTGTCTGGGTTGCTTGGGGTCATCACTCTTTAGGGAAGTCAACGTGGGAACGTGAGGATGATATCCGATCACGGTATTCGCACATGTTTGACTCAAGGTATATCTCTTTCTGCATACCTTGATTGTCTTAACTTCTCATGCCTGTCATCTTATGAGTAGGATTACTTGATGTTGTAGATTGTTAGATATCGACATGTTACTTGTTATTGTCATTATAAAATGATTGCTTGCTCAAATTGCTTTAGCTTTGATGTTCCTTATCCTGCTTAGATTTGAAATTCGAGGACAGAATTTTTCTAAGGAGGGTAGAGATGTCACTTTTCGTTCCCAGAATACGTATTTTAAATACATGTAGCGCTTTAATACATTTATTTAGTATTTATCATGTATTCTGTATTTAAATTCTTTTAATTTCATGTTAATTAATTTCCTGCAATTTTACTTTCAGCATTTGTCATTTTGCTTTGCTTTTGGATTCGGCCTGAGTTGGTTATTTTCGGCCATTGGATGGTTCATCAAACCCCCACCTACCCCTTCATTTAAAGCCCCAAAACTCTTTTTCTCTTTCATTACTTCTTCTCATTACTCTTTTTCTTTCTCATAAACTCTCCCACCTACCTAGCCGCATAGCAAGTGCCAACTTGCTCCTTGATGGATCTCTATTTTTGTTATTCTATTGTCTTCCTCTCAAGATTCTTAGATACTTTAGTATTTAGTATTTACAATTTCCATGGCTCATTTCATGTAGATCTAAGTTTAATGCATTTTCGGATTTCTTAGGTTTTGATCTAGTAACTTGTTATTTCTCAAGTTTTGATGGTTCCATATTTAGAGAATTTCGTTCTACCCCATTTTGACCAATGGAAGTCCAGATTTGGGCTTGGAATGAAGGATTTAGGGAGCTTGGAAGCAAGTGCTTCACTAGTTCTGTTCTTAGAAATTGGGAGAAGAAGAACAGTTGCTGAGCCGCATGGCTTGTACGGCCCAGCCGCATGAATTTGGCTACATGGCGGTGCCTGGCCGCATGAGTCTTTCATGCGGCAAGTCCCCTGGCCGCATGGCATTTTCTGGCCACATATGCATTCTCAGCCGCATGTACTTCGGTTTGCCTTAGCTGCATGAGAACTACCATTTTCCAGCCGCATATCGACTTGTACATTTTTTCAGCCGCATATCGACTTGCACACTTTCCAGCCGCATAAGGCTTTGCTTATTTTGGCCGTATGGAATCACTCTTGTTCAGCCGCATGTGACCCATTCATGCCCGGCCGCATAAAACTCAAGTTTCGCGAGCCGCATGGCTCTGCCGCATATTTTTGGCCGCATAAGCCTTGCTAATCCCAGCCGCATGGGTCGAGTTCTACCTGGCCGCATGAGACCGTAATCTTTCCTAGCGCATGGCCTTGGCAGCGCTGAGCCGCATGGGACTATTTTAATCCCAGCGCATGAGCATATTTCTCAGCCGCA